>ML179727.1:0-28973 GCA_004369135.1 Dendrothele bispora CBS 962.96 | reverse complement strand
AAGTACGTTGATATTTACATGTATAGCCCTCAGTTGTATGCGCACGTTAACGATTAGATCTAGACGCCTTTAATCCCCAACTCCCCCGCTAATATTAAAGCTGCTCTCTCTCTGTTCAACGTTCAAAGAAATTTCAAATCCAAAATCAAGTGTGTGTTTGCAGTGTTTTAGTCAGTCCTCATCGTTCAAGTTAGAAATTGACGGACTCACCCGATAACAATAGCAGTGTTATAAGTGTTCGCTCCGACATTTTTCGGAGCTAATAGGAACAGCAAGTATTAAGGCGGCGCAGGGATTTTGAGTGATCGGTGAGTAACACATACGGAGGACGTACCTATACTCATATCCGCGACTTTGAGGTTCTGCACACCGTATACGTTCAATGAAGAATCGACGACACCGTTTTGTTCCCGTGGTTTCATCGCACATGTTCCGAGCTAGAACACCAAGGAAAAAAAAACGGAGAAGAAAAAGAAAGATTCACGATTGACAACTCATCAAACAGAAAGAAAGAAAAAAGTCCTTCCACTCACCGAATGCCAAGCCGTATTAACCACGTCCCTATGAAAATTATCAATCGCCCTGTCGTCTTCTTCCGTATACACAATATCCTCAGCCTCGATTGGTTCTGGCCCATCACATTCGCCTCGAGCAGCTGCAGCGCTTCCTTCAGGGAACTTGGGGTGTCCACTGGGGGTTTCCCCACGGTAATGAGCCATTCGACGAATAAGCTCACGTGAGTGTTTGTATGTCCAACGGAGAGAAGCGAGGTCGGCTGGCCTAGATACATAGTAAGGAGATAGTAGAGGATTGGCGTCGAATTTTCGATAGTAAAGAAAGAAAAAGAGAGAGGGATGTAAGGACTCACTCGTCTAAGTAACCGGTTTCGAATTCCAAAGGCATGTAGGGGTTTTGACCGTCTCTAATGTGTACGTGGCCGATCGAGACGGGATAACACTTCAGAAAAAGTCGAATACAAAGTATCAGATACCAAAAGAAAAAATTAAAGGAACCCAAATCCCCGCCCAAGTTCAATCCCGAGACCAAGCACACTTACCAAATAATAAACTCCCGAAATATATCTCTTTCCTGCTTTATAATCATTGGTATCCGCTCCAGCATATGCGTTAATAACCCCACTCCAAGCAACAGGTTTGTCTGGAGTGTTCGCATACACCCCTTCCCAAGTCTTTTTAAACTCCTCTCCAAGTTCCACGAACTCTTTCTTTGCAATAGGTCGCAATTTGATGCCGACGTCGATACCGTTGTGGGCCATGAGGCCAGTGCCGGATTGAAGCCATTGGTCGAGGTGGGCTGAGAGATCATAGATTCTTCATCAGTCTGAAGAGTAATTGAGGGGCATGAGAAAAGGATCTCGAGTTAACTTACGTTTCACTACGTCGTCAGTACCGCGGAAAATGTCATCCATTGTATGAGCGTTCTCGTGGGCATAGAACCCAGTGAAAACCAAGTTGTGATCTATGAAATCAAGAAAGATGAAATTCAAGTGTTAATAATTCTTGGGCAAAAAACTTGAACCGAAGAGAACGCAACGAAAGCGATTAAGAAAAAAAGTACCAACAGACCTTGATAATTCTCACCAACTCCAGGCAAATCTACCAATACTGGGACATCCAATTCCTGGAGATGGTTCTTGGAGCCAATTCCAGATCTATCATATGCAAAGTATAAGTTTTAAATCCGATAAAAGGAAGGAGTAAACTTTAAACATAGAACATTCACCCGCGGACTTACCGTTCAAGAATCGCAGGAGAACCAAAAGCACCACCAGAAACGATAACACATTTCTCTGCCATCGCTCGTGAGATTTGGATGTCCTTCTGATCCTTCTGATCTTTGTCGGAGTTGTTGCGATTGGACGCGTCGTCGACGTATTCGACTCCGATTGCTCGATTACCCCTAAAGAAAGTTGAAGGTGAGAAGCGTGGAAAAGAAGAGCTTGGAACTGTGGTAAATGATAGATCCGGAAACACTCACTCAAAGATAACGCGAACAACACAACATCTGTCTTTCACAACCAAATTCTCGTTCGTGCTGTCCTGGTTGTAGATGTAATAGTGGGGCAACATCGGACCGTTTGCCAGTGTCTTTGTCGATGTATTTGTGCCATTTCTATCCACAAAGGTATAAGACATTGATTCGGAAATGAAGCGACGCCAACAGCAAGACACGATAACGTGTAAGTTATAGGGGTCAGACTTCGAAGGTAATATACACTCACCCCATACCCGTTGATTTCCCCAAAATCGGCTACATCATCCAATAATGACCGATCTTTATCATACGCGGAAGCGACTTTCAAATAATCAGCGTCAATATTAGTAGGAAGTCCGCCGACGGAAATCTTGAGAGGTCCAGAATGACCGTGTTTGGGGCTGTCGTTGACTTGGTAGTTCTCAGCCTAGCGTGCAGGATGTAGGATTAGTGGGGTTTACAGTTTGAACGGGAAATCCCAATTTTAACGAATGCATAGATGGGCAGATGGACTAACCTTATTGGCAAGAGGTATAAGATCTTTTGAACTCCAACCGGGATTACCAAATTTCTCCCAGTCATCGTAGTCTGAAGGAGATGCGCGGGTGTACATTTGGACTACATATATAAACTCAAGTCATCAGCTCTTGGTTTCTGGAACGAAGCAAAAAGGATGGCTGTCTTAAGGAACTCACAGTTTACCGCTGAACCACCCCCCACACAACGTCCAGTCGGAACAATGGGAGCTCTACCATTAAGGGCTTTGCTCGGGTTACCGATTTGGTATGTGAGGGTCTCGTTGACTGCAAGGTTGCGGAAGTAACGAGCGGGTTGGATATGAGTCTGAAGGTTTCGAGTATGTGGACCGGCTTCGAGAAGCTATGGTAGAGGATAAGACAGTATACTTAGAACATACAAAAGACCAAGGTATTTTCGAAGCATACCAGAATCCTAAGTGATGGGTCCGCAGCAGCGAGACGACCAGCACATATACAAGCAGTGGTTCCACCTGATTAGAGAAAGGTCACTTGAGCTGCAAGACAGAGAGCTAGAGTGCCTGATAGAAATCACCTCCAGCAAAAATGAGATCGAAAGTGTCGGTTGCGGATGCTGACATGGCGTTGTAGTTGAGAGGACTGAGAGGGTTGGGAGGGTCAAGATACCACAAGCTTCTCTTATAAATACGAAAATCAGGATACTGACGATCGATATGGAAATTGCTTCGCATTAGAACGAACGCAATCATAGTAGAAATTTCCCCTCCTTTTTGGCGCACGCTCCTCATCAATCTTCCCGGAACTTCTGATAATACTATGTGTTCCGAGGAGCTCCGTCTGACAGCGACATTTGATGAGTCTAAGTTAGAGTCTAAGAGGCCTTAAGACATTGCTCGGACTAAGGTAAGTCCTAACCGACCTGGTCCATTTCGTAGTGGTCAAGTGACAGGAAGAATTGACAATTTTTTTTGGTTTCCTCTTCATTTAATTTTGATGACAGTCGGAATGACGATGACCGCAAAGAAGTGCGGAAACATGACTCGGAAGCTCTCCCTGGCAAGAAACTTGAAGTGTGGAGCTTGAAGCCTGAGTTTGAAGTGAAGTGTGAAGCTTGAAGCTTGAAGATTGAGATGGTACCGAGCAAGGACAATCCGACAATGGCTCTTGCATCCACTGCGTGGTCCTAGAAAGATGACTACGTCGACTGTTCTGAACACAACAAGCGCTCCTCAAAAAAAAGATTGAGATGGTAGAGAATGGTAGACACGAATCACGTCACGAGATCCAGTTCTCAGTGTTCACGTGAGACCGCGCGCCTTAACAGCAAACCACGACGTCGGACCTGGAACCAATGACAACAAGATATCCAAAGCTCGTTGCTTTTGATCTAGAGTAAGTAGTCATCAATCAATACTCAGTCTTCAGTATGAGATCGCTATCGTTATCCTAATGCATCTTGTCCTTAGCTATACTTTATGGGATTTATGGATTGACACTCACGTTACTGGTAAGTGGTAACAGAAAAGACTCGTGTAGATCGATTTTACAATGAAAACGAAATAGGACCCCTTCATAGAGATAAAAACAACCTCAACGAAGTTTTAGACAGGTCAGCCTCCCATATCCACCTAAGTTTGATGCCGATGTCCGTTCCGTTCTTTGGCCCTGATCTTTTTTGAACAGGCACAACGAAGTAATCGCATTCTACAAACACGTTCCTCAGATCTTGCACCGCCTTAGAGCAGCTGGTGTCACTATCGCCGCCGCATCTCGTACTTCGGCTCCCAACTTGTGCGTCTAGTCCAGTTTTACGCTCATAATCCTGTCTCTCTCAAGTCATGGTACAACTCGTTTATACAGGGCGCATCAAGCACTCAATCTCCTCCTTGTTCCTCCCCCAGCCGGACACACCGATGAGGGACCAACGAAAGCTATAGAGTTTTTCGATCGACTTGAGATCTACCCAGGTAGGACGGTGTTTTCGGGAGCTCGGGCATCCAAAAAAGGATTAACGCACAGCGTAATTTGTGTTTTTCAGGCTCCAAGTTGACGCACTTTAGGAAGATTCATCAAAAGACAGGGATCCCGTATAACGAGATGGTGTGTTCATTCGTGAACTCGTTTGACTTTCCTCCCTCTGTTGATCTGTTCTGAATACTGTTCCTGATCCTCTTTTTAGCTTTTCTTTGATGATGAATACCGGAACAAAGAAGTCGAACAGCTAGGTAGTTACGCGGTCTCCTCAGTCTTTCCCTAAAAAAAATCTCCCCTGCTTACTCGCCATTGACATTGATTCGTAGGAATAACAATGCAACTCGTACGTAACGGTATGGACAATCAGACTTTTGAGAAAGGGATTGCGGAATGGAAAAAGCGGAACCCGGTTGAGACGGTTGAAGATGTCTAGTCATGGTGAGAACTACATGGGATATAGATATATAGAGGTTACGGTATGATAAGCCTTGGTAGTATGTGCTAGCCGATAAGCCTAGAAGTACTTATCCTCCGACATCGCACACGTCGTAGTCACTAATCCGTTTAATGACATTTACAAGCTGGTATGCTTATGTAGCACCTGATTTGCGGCGAGCGCGCCGCCCCCTTGTACTTATCTGAATTTACTGAGTGTAGTTATTGGGAAAATGTTCTCTCAGCCAAACTTACGAAGTGAGCGTCTGATGGTTCTTTCGCTTTGACTCGACTTCTCCTTCTCTGTCGTATCATCACAGAGTCGCGAAATCAAGCGGTCGACAAACGCGCAATCATGATGGGGATTCGTTTTCGAACCAACGTTAATCGCACTTAGTACCTGTTCGGGATCCCCCAGCCTTTCAAGTCAAAACATCTCCAACGCCTTCCCGGGTTTAGTATATCTTCCACTGTGCCGGGAGCTGCAACGGTAAGTTGTAAGTGTCACTATGTTATTTCATACAAGACCCATGAAACTGTTGGTTGCACCAGATTTTTGATCCTGAACCAATAGACGCTCGTTTCTTAGTACTCTACTGGATACTCACACTGCCCTATGATTAATTTGAACTTGAACCCGATTATCCGTACCCACTTCGAACAGAACCTTCACTCTCTTTTTGTCACTGAAGTACTTATCAAGTCGGATGTAAATTGCACAAATGTTAGTGCCAGATGACAAAGCCCCGTTTTCCCGGGGATCATGATATACAGATGATTTGCACTGGTTCATTTACGGTTTACAATCATCGTCATAACTATGAGTAAACATCTTCCGCGACCTTCTGAGTCCCTGTTCCCTGTTTGGGAAGCGGTCGACATTCTTTCATCAACCTAAACACCCGGTTTACTTCGTTTCTTACTTCTGATTCTTCTCCTCCTCCTCCTCCTTTTTCTTCTTCTTTTTCTTTTTCTCTTCCTCTTCTTTCTTTTTCCTCTCCTTCTCCTTCTCCTTCTCCTTCTCCGCTTCCTCCTTCTTTTTCTGCTCCTCTTTCTTCTTCTCCTCTCTCTTCTGCTCCTCCTTTCTTTCTGCCTCCAACCTTTGCTGCTTTGTTTCCCTTAACTCTCTATTTCTCTCATCCTGTACCTGCGTTGTAGGTCTGGGATTGGGAGATCCCTTGGTGTCTCCACTTCGAGTGCCATAGTTGCCTTTGAAAGTGCCTTGAACGCGGTATGGCGGCGCGTTCAATCTATAAAGTAAACGTAAGATACAAGCATAAAAATTAGAAAGGCACTTTTGAGGCGTGGAAAATGTGTGAATTTGAAGGAGTATTATCACAAGTCTCTCCTTCTCTTCTGAGTAGAATTACATATTCAAAGAGGGTGAGAATAGACCGAGGAGAGAAAAAATTGTTTTGAACTGATCCCGGAATCACCAGGAATTAATTCAAAACAAAGAAGAAATGGGAAATAAAAAAGCCAAATCCAATCGAAAAGATCACGATATGGACGGCTGTAAAATTGTGAGACTTTCTTCCTTGGAAGTGGCTCAGAAAAAAAGGAAGCAAAACAAAACAAAATCCAGTTAACAAAGTACTTGAACCATACTCACCCATTACACTCGTAGCATAGAGCACTGCACTTCGTGCACTTGGCTTCTGGGTCTTTAGGAGAGCTCTGTCCACTTGCAATTGATTCGACACTGCTATTGGACCTAGTAGGAAATCTAACGAGAGACCTGCGTCGTAAGTTGATACAGTGAACAAGATAGTCAGCATTTAGGTGGCAACAATAAGCAACAGCAGTTGAAGATGGATGGTGGATAGTAGATGGGGAGATGTGTATTTTCACTTACTTGATTCACTCAAGGATACGTTTCCTCCTTGAATCAAAGCGGCGTCCAGAGCCTCGAAAAACCATTGATTTAGAAGGTGAGAGAGGGCTCAAGCTATAGGAGTGACCGAGGTTGGGTTCAGCTACTGATCCAGAGGCATCTTATACCCTATGGTCCAACGCCCAACCAAGATGCTATGTCAGAAAAAGTGGCTGGGATAACCAGAACAAGTGCTTTGAAGTTTGGTAGGTATGGAGAGAGCTCAACACCTTTAGGAAATAAAAAAAACAATGTCCTGTGATATCCCAGTATGTCTACAAGCTTAGCCCTTTGTTCAATCTTACTTTGTGGGTTTTTCAATCGAATTCAAATCCGTAGCGCTAGGGTCGTTGCAACTTGAACATGATTATTCTGTCAAGTATGAAGAGACACAACAACTTTAGGAAACAGGACGGGTATCTATTGCGGTATTTCGTGCTTACAAGCCTAGCCACTACAATATTTAGTTTTATCCATTGAGCCCTTAATCTAGAGAGGAAGCCGAGCCCAGATCATTCACGGTGGCAGTGTGATTTCTTTCAATGTAGTAACCCTCCCGTTCTTTCAAAGTTGATCAGCCTGAGCGTTAAAGGTCGAGTCATTTCATGCTGGTTACTTAAATTCAATGGTAGCCGGGATAGAATAGGAACCTCCCGAGAGTTGAGATTTTCCCGCTATAATATTTGATATCTGTGTTGACTTGATTCTGACTTCATTTTTCCTCGAATTCTGATTGCGCAATCGATCGGAAAGTGCCAGATGTCGGGAAATCTGAGACCCGACGGTGCATTGAGTCAGTGAGTCGTTGCACTAATCATTGAATTTTAAGGTTTGTTGTCTTATCATTTTTGTGGTGGCAAAAAAAGCTTAGCTCGAAGGATGGCCACGTCAGGTATTGCTGCGTAGCGCTTTCTAAGTATAGGATGATCCTAGGCTGTATCATAACACAAACTGCACTTCAAAGGACATCTCTGCCCTTCTCTGCGGCATATACTCAATTCTATGTATTGGATCCGAACGTATATCCTGGGAAACTACTGAATACTGAATGACATAGTTGTCCAACCTTTCAGAAGACTAAGTTGAGATTAAAATTGCCGCTACGTATCAGTCGGGCTATGGCCACATAAGATATTCAGTCAAGTACCTTCATCCCACCCTTCTGATGACTTTGACCATCGAATAAATTGAAAAGGCGCTTTGTGTCGGGACTTAAGCGCGAAAAGCCACAAACGAGTTTGGAGCCTTTAGTTATAACTTTGAAACTGTATTGTTTGTAGTGATCCACCGTCGTGGTCGGACTCGGAAGGTAAAACATCTAACTATAAAGCATAGTGTTAAAGCTGTGTGGATAAAAAACTTGAATACGTTTGAAATTCGACTCGGAGTGCTTGAGTGCTTGGTATGGGGCACCAAACTCGATTTCATGTAAAGACGATGAGCTGGAAGTGCTTTCCGCATTTTAGATGCCTCTGCACTGAACATGGCAAGATGTATGTGTCAAAAGGGGATCACAATGGTAGTTACGAAACAGGAAAAAAGAATATGTCAGAGAGTTTCTACCGCTCCTTCTAGCTGACTCAAACAACTTGCCTCGATTTCTTATGCTGCGCAGCGCCTCTTAAGTAACGAGTATTATAGCATAACTAAGTACACAGGGCCACAGAACAAACAAACAGTACTAAATCCATTTCCCTCTCTTCTCCTATTGTTCTCGTTGTTCTTGTTCTTTCTCTTCTCCTTCTACTTTTTCCTCCTGCCTTTCCCGCTTCAGCTCCGTTAAGTCCTTATCGTTTGTTTTTTGTCCCTCCTTGTTAGGCTTGGGCTTGGGAGGTCCGCGGGTGTCAACTTGATTGGTACCATAGTTGCTCTTGTGAGGGTTCGGAGCAGGGTCGGTTGCATCTGAGCTATAAAGTAAACGTAAGATACGAACATGAACCACCACGAAGACATAGAAAGGCACGTTCGAGGCGAGAGACAGGTGTAAGATTTGAACAGGTAGCACCCCTCGTTACATGTATAGAGGAGGGAGTGGATGAAATAGAGAAATTCTCAGCCTCTGAGGGAATTACATGTATAAAGAAGGAGGGGTAGATAAAATAGAGAATTTTAAGCCCGTCCAAGAATCGCTGGGAAGTAGTCCAAACAAAGAAAAAAGTGAAATGCGATCGAAAAGACCGGAACATGGTCCCGTCACAGTCGAAGTGAGAGACTTCTTTCTCAGAAGTGGTTCCAAAAAAAAAAACAGAAACAGAAAAAAGACAACAAAAAAATTCTGTTTAAATACTTGAACCATACTCACTCCTTTCTGGATTTAAAACGTCTAAAAAAAGACCTGCGTCGCAAGTTGACATGATAAACAAGATATTCAGTATACAGGTGGCAACAAGTGAGAATTAATAGGAATTAACGATGAACGGCGAATAGTAGACATGTATATGTTCACTTACCTGATTTTCCCAAAGATCTTTTTCATCCTGGGGCGTCTAGAGTTTTGGGGGTCTTTTAAACAACTTGATGTAGGAGGTGAGTGAGAGCTTTGAGCTTTTCTATCAGAGTGACCGAGACTGGGTTCAGCCACAGATCCAGAGGTCAACTCTTAACTCTTATACTCCATGAGTTAACACCCAACTGGCAAGATGTCATGTCGAAAAAAGTGGCTGGGATGACCAAACGAGTACTTTGGTAAGTATAGAGAAAGTTCAACACCTTTGGGAAAGGAATAGAACAGATATGCATCTCAATATGCCAACAAGCCTAGCCACCATAGTGTTCAATTCTACTTATCGGGTTTTTCAACCGAAATCAAATCCAGAGAGGAAGTAGCGCTCAAGTCATTATTGCAACATTAAGTATGGAGAGGCTCGACAGCTTCAGAAAAAAAAACAAAACAAAACAAGTATCTACAAAGTACTGCGGTATCTTATGTTTACAAACTTGGCCACTATGGTATTCAGTTTTATCCATTGAGCTTTCCAAATCTGAGGAAGTTACGCTCAGGTCATCGTAGCATGATTTTTTTTTTCAATAGTGCAGTTTCCCTCCCGGCCTTTTAAATAGTCTCAAAAGTTGTTCAGCGTTAAAATTTGGGTAGTCATCTTGTCCTGACAACAACAGATAGAGAATAGGAACCTCTCGAGAGCCGATTCTTCTTTTAGAATATTTGATAGTGTTGACTTGACTCCGATTCCACTTTCCTCGAATTCTGATTGTGAAATTGATCAGAAAGTGCCAGATTTTGGGACTTGGCGATGTAGTGGGGTGAGTCGTTGCACTAGCCATTGAATTTTCTAGTTCGTTGTCTAATCGCTAGCAGTATACCCGTACGATGCACGACTTGCAAAAGAGAGCCTCTCTCGCCGTGCAAGTTTGCGTCACCATCGGTTAGCAGCCAATCATATAGCGGCCACTCATTTCCGGCAGATCTACCCCAGAGTCGGGGGATGAGTGGTCCCGGGAACGATGATGTACTTAGCTGCCATCAGGATGCTTCCCGGACCCGGCGTCCAGATCTTGAGACAAGTCCGCTTATGTAATAGATTCCTCTTCCTCCTTTCGTTTATCAAGCGTGAACTAACACGTATTCTTTTAGTATGAGGTTTTTCGTGGTGGTAGAAAACCTTGGTATTGCATAGTTCGAAAGGTGGCCATGTAAAACGGTATCAGTACTGCTTAGCGCCTTCGAGTACAGAATGATCCTAACTTGTATCATAGCATAGATTGTACTTCAAATCTCTACCCTTCTCTGCCGCATATTACGAGGTACTAAACTCTAGCTGGCTAGCATTCCGCGTGCATCCCTATTTAGAAAATCGTTATCTTATCTCCATCAAATTATATGAGGTAAGCATTATGACAAGCATTATGATGTAAGACTCTTCCAACACATTGGATCCGGCATTTCCGGGAGAATTCGGCACCAGATCCAGAACAGATTACGGCCTCGTACTTGCTACGATGGCCCATTTCCTCTTGATACTCTATTTACCGAATGTCATAATTCAAAAGTCGGGATCGACATTGCCCCCGCTACTATGCGGGATGTTCAGTGGGAAACTTCATTCCATCCTTTTGATGACTTTAACCGCCGTATTAATTGAAAAGGCATGTCGGGACCTAAGCACAGAGTTCGAACAGCCACCAACGAGTTTGGAGCCTTAGCTCTAACTTTGAATGGAAACTGATTGTCCGTAGTGATCCACCGTCGTGGTCGGACTCGGAAGGCAAAACTTCATCCAATTATAGAGCATATTGTTCAAGCTGTGCGCATAAAAAAACTGAGTTTATTTGAAGTGCTTGGGTGCTTGAGCTGAGGCACCGAACTCGAATTTGAAAGAGTATGATTTCATATGAAGTGGAAATGCCTTCCGCATTTTAGATGCCTATGCACTAAACACGGCAGGATGTATGTGTAAAAAGAGGATTACAGTGGTAATTACGAAACAGAAAAAAAGAATATGTCAGAGAGCTTCTACCGTTCCTTCTAGCTGAGTTACATAAACGACTTGCCTCGCTTTTACTTATGGTGTTACAAGTGCAATTTCCCGATTTCAGTGATATTTTCTCAGTCTCATTCATAACCAACTTTCTGGTTTCAACCAACTTTCCGGTCTCGCTCACATGCAACTTCCTGGACTACTCATAAGATACCTTCCATACTATGCAGGTACACATAGGAGGACGAGGAACTGGCATTGGGGACCCTTCAACAAACAGCAATTAGTAACGAAAGCTCCGACAGTACTAAGCTCATTCCTCTCTCTTCTCCTAGTTGTCCTTCTTGTTCTCACTACAGGCAAGATCGACTTTCCGCAGTGAGGAAATTGTGAGGAAAATTTGAAGGAAATTGTGATCGAGTGTTTCTATTGGTTGATCACAATTTCCCCAAATTTTCCTCACAATTTCCTCACCGCGGAAAGTTGCTCTTGCCCATAGTGTCTGTGTTCTCCCCTTCTTTTTATTCTTATTCTTGTTCTTGTTTTTCTCTTTCCCTTTCTCTTCTCCCGGGTCCTTTCCTCTCCTTCTCACTCTGCTTCTCGCCTCTTCTGCCTTTGTCTCATCAACTTCTCATCTCTCGCTCTCTGTTCCTCCGGTGTAGGCTTGCCTTTGGGAAGTTTGGCGTGATTACCTTGATTGGTTCCATAGCTGCTCCTGAGATTGTCAGGAGCACGGCCCGGTGGCATGTTCAAGCTATAAAATAAAGGTGAGATATGAGCATGTAAACATATAAAGGTATGTTCGAGGTGAGGGAAGAGTGTAGATCCGGACAAGCACTATCACAAGTCTCCCTCTCCCTCTCCTCTGAATGTCAAAGTGAGAGACTTCCTCCTCAGAAGTGACTCCATAAAAAAAAAGAAAAACTGGAACAAAAAAAGACAGGAAAAGAAACAAAACAAGACAAAATCCTTTTACATAGTTGAACCATACTCACTCGTTGTAATCGGGGTTATTGGACCTATTACGACGTCTAAAAATAGAGCTGCATCACGAGTTGACACGGTAAAAAAGACAGCGTATAGGTAGGTGGCAACAAGTAAGAGGCGATAGTAGTTGACAATCAATGGTGGATGGTAGACGTAGATATGTGTACGTCTACTTACTTGAATAGCCTAATAAGGACACGCTTCATCAAAGAGGAGTTTAGAGCCTTGAAAGACTATGAGCCAACTTGATGTAGGAGGTGAGCAAGAGTGCAAGCTATTATATCAGAGTGACTGAGGCTGGGTTCAGCTACAAATCCAGGCATCTTTTTATACTAATACTCTATGATTTGATACCCAACCAAGATGTCGTGTTGGGGAAGTGGCGGCTATGACCAAAACGAGTGCCTCGGTAAGTATGGACGGAGCTCAACACCTTTAGGAAAGAAACAAAGCAGATATAGACAATATGCTGTGATATCTCAGTATGTTTACAAGTTTAGCCACTATGATGTTTAATTTTACTTAGTAGTTTTGCGACCGAGTTTAAATACAGTGAGGAGGTAGCGCTTGGGTCGTTATTGCAGCATGAACGCTCTGGCAAGTATGGAGGGGCTCAACAGCTTTAGATGGTATCTTGTGCTTACGAATCTAGCGACTACAGTTCTCAGTTTTATCCATTGAGTGCTTGAGCCCTTAATCAAACCCAAATCTGGAGAAGAAGCCACGCTCAGGTCATTGCAGCATGATTATAATTTGATAATGGTAGGTGAACCTCCCGAGAGTTGATTTTTCCTTTAGCCTAATGTTTGATACCTGTGTTGACTTGACTCCGAGTGATTCCACTTTTCCTCGAATTCTGATTGCGCAATTGTACAATCGATCGGAAAGTGCCAAATGTCGGCGATTTTGGGACTCGGCGGTCCGTTGAGTTGAGTCGTTGCACTACTCATTGAATTTTCTGATTATTTTTGTGGTAGCGAAAAAGCCTTAATATCGCTTAGCTCGAAAGGTGGTCATGTAAGGTATTGCTGCGTAGCGCTTTTTGAGTACATAATGATCCTAACTAGTATCATAGCATAGACCGTACTTCAAAGGATATCTCTTCCGCATAATACTCTATTCTGCGTACTGGATTCGAACATGTATCCTGGGAAACTACTAGATGACATGGTTGCCCACCGGCCACGTTTCAAAGTTGGGGGTCAACATCGCCGCCACTACGATATATTGGGTAATTGCCGCATGAGATGTTCGGTCGGGTACCATCATTCCACCCTTCTGATGACTTTGACCATCAAATGAAATGAAAAGACGCTTTGTGTCGGGAAAATTCAAGTACAGCAAAGCCACAACTTGATTGTAACTTGAAAGGAAATTGTATTGCCCGTGGTGATCCACCGTTGCAGTCGGTAAAACATCTGATCATGATTAATAAAGCATAGTGTTCAAGCTGTGGATAGAAAAAATTGAAACCATGTGAAATCGGACTTGAAATGTTTGATAACTCGTCTTTGCTCACTAGTAACTTGTCCTACCAGCCGAGCTAAGAGGGATACACTCATCCACATGGAATAAACGTGCCTAACTATTGATCCTACCCAATTTTGAACCAAACCATCCATATCCTCCTCAAAGAATCTTCAACATCTGTTTTTGAAGCTCCAAAGCATCACTGGTGTATTTAATAAGTTAGATGTAAATTGTGCAAATACTAATGTCGGATGGGCAAAGCCCTGTAGGCTTCGGGATCATAATACACTTTTGCTGCGCATAATTCCAATAAACAATCGTAACTTCAAAAGCTCCAACAGTACCAAAGACATTCTACTACTTTCTGAATCCTGAAACAGTTTGCTTGCCTGTCGGTTATTTTCTTCTCTCTTCTTAAATACTTCCACTTCATTCCCCTCCTCCTACTCCTCCTAATTGTTTTCTTAGCTCTCCTTCTCCTGTTTTTTCTCTTTCCCCTCCTTCTTTGCTTTCTCCCTCTCCTCCTTCTCCTTTTTCTCTGCATCCGACTTCCTTTCCTGCTTTATCTTCCTTAACTTCTCATCATTCTCTTTCACTTCCTGCTCTGTAGGCCTCTCCTTGGGAGATTTGGGGCCACCTTTATCTTGACCACTTCCATATGCACCCCCATAATTGCCTCGAGTGCGGTAACGTGACATGTTCAAGCTATCAAATAAAAGTAAGATACAAGTATGAAAACATAGAAAGGCGCATTTAAGGCGAAAGACAGGGGAAATACATATATATAAGACTAGATGAAGTAGAGCAAAAGACTTTTTCGAACCAATCCCAATCCAAACAAAGAAGAAAAGGGAAATAAAAAGTGAAGTTCAGTCAAAAAGGCCAGGGTATGAATGACCGCAGAAGTGAGAGACATTTTCCTTAGAAGTAGCACCAAAAATGAAAAACTGAAAAAAGGAAAAGAAAAGAAAATGCTCTAGACTCATGCACACCTATTACAATCAGGGCACAGAGCGCCACATCTTGTACATTTGGCTTCTGGATCTTTGGGAGAGTTTTGTCCACTTGATTCGACACTGTTATTAGGTCTAGTAGGAAATCCAATAAAAGACCTGTATCACAAGTTGACATGGTGAACATTTCAGTTAGCATAGGTGACAACACGTAGTTTAGTAATAGATGATAGTAGTCTCTGTTCACTTACTTGATTTGCCCAAGGATAAGCTTCATCCTCAAGTCAAAGGCGAGCTCAGAGTCTTGAGGAGCTATACCAACTTAATGTAGAGATGAGCACTGGCAAGAGCCCGATCTTTTCTATCAGAGTAACTGAGGCTGGGTTCTAGCTACCGATCCTGTGGCCACCTTTTATATTCCATCATGAGTCAACATCCAATCAAGTGGGATGACTAAAACAATCGTTTTGGTAAGTATGGAGGGAGAAGATATAGGTAATATGCTGTAGTATCTTAGCACACACACCCCAAGCCTAGCCATTTTGGTTGGTGTTCAATTTTACCTCGTGGGTAAATCTGAGAAGGGGCAAGCGCTTGGGTCGTTCTTGCACCATAATTACTTTGGTAGATATGGAAAGTCTCCACAGCTTTAGGAAAGAACAAAAGATGTCACAAAATACACTGCGGTATTTTGGGCTAACAAGCTTAGCCACTGTGGTATCCAGTTTCATCTATTGAGTCTTCAATCAATCAAACAAATCCAAATCCGGAGACGAAATAACGCGCAGCATGATTTTTTTTCAATGGGTGTACTTAGCTTTTCTTTCTGTTCTTTTAAATTGTCCTGAGATCTGATCAGCAAAGGACGAGTCATTGCACTAATCACTTGGTTTTTGAGGCGACTCATACCGGGTGATTCCCAGTTACGTTTCGTGCTCATGATAGGACGAGAACGGAAACCTCCCGAGTGATGATTTTTCCTTTAGAATGTTTGATATCTGTCTTGACTTGACACCGACTCTACTTTTCTGATTGCGCAATCGATCCGAAAGTGTCGGGAATGTCAGGACTCGGCGATGTAGTGAGCTGGGTCGTGGGTGGCATTATAGTTCGTTGTCTTCGTCATATTTTCGTGGTGGCAAAAACAATTGAGATCACGTACTTCGAAATGTGGGTCATGTATTGCTGCGTAGCGCTTTTTGAGTACAAAATGATCCTATGTAGCTTGTATCAAAGCAAAGCATAGACTTTACTTCAAAAGACGAACTAGTAGGTCTTACCGTAGCTAATTTTGCTCATTACTTTTGTCTTTGTCCTTAAGTCCGGTCGTCCGGAAGGGCAAAGGTACCTGGCAGTTCAATTATCCTCAGTTTCACCCTCTACCATCCTTGAACGAAAATGCGTTTACATCTTTCATCTGTTGCTTTGTTTCTTTGTTTGAAGTCTGACTCGACTGAATGACATGGTTACCCACCACTATGTACTATGTACAAGTAGTAGGTAGGTATAGGTTACGGTAGGTACCAAACGGAGTGGTGGTTTAGTAAACGTCTTGAGGATCCTCAACGCATCGGATAAACGGAGTGGCTGCCCCAAAATGAGTGGTGCCACAATCAAGTCAGACAGCTTCCGAGGTATCGAGCTGTTGAAAACACGCGGTATTTGGTCGGGTACATTAACTTCATTCTTCTGATAACTTTTTGATCGTCGAATAAATAAGGCGCTTTGGTGTCGGGATTTAAGTGCGGAAAAAAAGCCACAAACAAGTTTAGAACCTTCAAGGTTTTTTTCTAATTTTGAATGAGAAAACTGTAGGACTGTTCCGTGATGATCTACCGTCGTCATCGGAGGAGGAGGAGGAGGAACTGGCAACAGGGACCCATTCAGGACACAGCCGGGTTGCACACAACACGCAAGACATCAATACGTGCCGTCGGAGTGAGGCAAAACACCTAGTGGCTAACTGTAAAGTATAGCGTTCAAGCTGTGTGGATAGAGAATAGAGAAAAATTAAATTCATTTAAGATTTGGTTTGAGGTGTGCTTGAGCGCTTGAGTTCCCGAGGATCTGAATTCGAAAGAGAAAAAAAGAAAGAGTATGATTTCATATGAAGATATGATTAACCTTTCAAGTAGATTCGAGCCAGTCACCCGCAAGAGGTTGTGATGACAGTCGATCACACCCGTCGGCGAACTAACGACTTTGCAAATCGACTGTCATCAAAGTCTTACAGAGGCGGCTGGTTCGAGTCTAACCTTTCAGCATTTTAGATGCCTATCGTCAAGATGTGTAAAGAGGGTCGGATCACAACGGTGATGGACATGCCAAAGGGAAAGGAAAGTAAACCGAAAATAAAAAAAACAGAGATGCAGGCACAGGCCGTCTACGGTCATCATGACGAAGGGGCTGCTCTGGTTGCAATTGTGGAACTAACAAAAAAAAACCACATGAATTGACATCCAGTTCCCTCTAGCCGACTTGAACGACTGACCTCGTCATTACTAGTGACGCGCTCTACCAACTGAGCTAAGAGGGATTACACTTAGTACCTCACATGAATTGTATAATGAACGTGCCTCATACATCTAATCCTAACAAAGTAGTTTCATCAGACATTCCTGCGAATTCGAAGTATGAACACTACAGGCTGAGCGCTGAGTACTTACACGAGGTCTCTCAGAGCATCCTTCAAAAAAGACCTTCCCTCTTCCCTCTTTCACCGTGGGAGGGAGCGGACATAAAAACTTTACATGGAAAAAAAAATGGCTCCAGAACCAGCATTCCCAAAACCCAACACATACTACGCTCTCATCAATCTCCAAAGCGGTACCGCTATGGACCTCAGCGGAGCCGATTTTGCAAGATAAGCGAGCCTAAGCGCTTATCAGTGCCGTCATCAGACGGCCTGTGTTAAGCGCTGATCACCGAGGCGTGGTGTCATAAGCGCTCCTCAGCACTCATCAGCACCGGCTGTTTGGCCATCAGACTCAGTCAGAATCGACCTTCAAAAGGACTTTTTCGCATCCAAAAAATCAATAAAAATTATTGTGTTACATATATAAACTCAAAAGTACCAAAGGATTGAAGACTCCCCCAATACAAACACTTTTCGGTGGGACTGGGTAGGAAAATGTATCGGTTTAATGCCCGAGGTATGTTCCCACGCCCCTAAAACAGATATACCCGTGCTGATAACGGCGCTGATGCGGCTAATCGCTGCTGATCACGGCAATGATCAGCCGGTTATGCTGATAAGCGCTCGGACAACTTTCCGACAAAGTCCGTTATTGGTTGGCCTCCACATGTAGATCTTTCCGGCCCTAATGGTACTACTAATGATAATCTGATCGAAGTTCCGGGATTCAATCAACAATGGGAATTCGAACCGATAGGTGCTGGATGGGGATTGAGGTGTGTGTTTACGAAGGATTCGTGGATGTATCTGCCTGGACAAGGACTCGGAGGGAGTACGAGTAGTAGGGAAAAGAAGATCTATCTAAAGTACCTCGTGCCTTCTACCGAGAGGGGATTGAGACATGAAAGTCCGCTTCTGGCGAGTGGGTTCCCTGTGGTATGGGACATTGAGAAGGTTGATTGGGTGGTGGAGAGTGATGATGCAGATAGAGAACAATGCAGCGAAGATGAAGTTGTGGTGAAGATTCGTTGGCCTCGTTCAGATGGTGACTCGGGTCAAGGAAAGGATCAGTTGGTAGTGGATTTGAGTGATTGGGGTAGTAATCGAAGTGGTACAAGGGTGAGTGATAGATCTCTGGCTTAAATGAAGAATTGTCTTCACTGTGATATTTCCCGCTCGCCGTACTACATAATAGGTCCAACTCGCACGAGAACAAAACCCGACTCATCCTTGTCAACTATGGAGAGTGGTCGAGTGCGGAAGACGGCCATCTCAGGCTCTTACTCCTGATACTCCCCATCAAGCTAATGACAGAACTGAGACGGTCAGGAACCTGGGTGCTCGAGGTGGAAGAAACATTGTCAAAGCAGAGGATACAAATACGACAACTATAGCTACAACTGGAGATGGGAGTACATCTGGCCCGTCGGGATTTAATCCTAGGTCTGTATCTACGTCTTCATCCATATCCACATCTGCGTCCGCATCCACCCCATGCGCATCCACCGCCATGTCCAATTTTACATCTTCATCGGGTTCTGCTCAAACAGCCCCTAATTTTAATCATGACTCGGACAGATCTGCTCAGCCGACCCAACCCCAAGACAGACAACGAGAGAAGAGACTCAGAGGAAAGCAAAAGCGAAACCATCCGAGATTACAATACATGATATGCGAAATGTGTAGGAGGGTTACGACCTTTGATGAAGGGTGTCAAGATGAAGAAGCGTCGGACGCTAAAGAGGAACTCGTTTCCTCTGCGATGCCTCTGCAAGTTCCGGCTTCGTCGTTGAGGACGGCGGTTGAGGAAGAGGGAGAAGGGATCAGAGGTAGTCGACGCAGTGAGCATGGACACAGAGACAGGGAAGAAAGAAGAAATAATACGAGTCATGGTAGTGAAGCGGAGTGGGATTTCTTGAGTAACGACACCGACGAGTACTCAGATGGCTCGGGAGACGATGCATTCTCGGTGACCTCTTTATCTGGATCTAGCTCTGACTTGGACTACGGTGAACACGAATCAAGGTTCGAAGACCCTGGCAGCGCGACTAATCCTCTGGGTGAAACGAAGGAGATGGTTAAGGTAGAAGAAAGGAAGGGCAAGGAAGGGCAAGAAGGGTAAGCACATCGGAAAATGGTTGACCATAATGTAAACACAGAGGAAGTGGATTTGCCAGGAATTAGAATAAGAGTAGGAGATGGAGAGAACGGTGACTACGACGATGACTACAGTGACGACTGTCACGACCACCAGGGTAGCGCTGGGAACGTAGAATTATCATGTAAACATCTCTTTCAATGTAGGATATCTTCAGCTTTTACCGTATCATATCTTTCATTCCGCAGGTGCTACATGGCCTTTTCCTCCTTTTCCTGATCCACGTCCTACTTCTCCTCCTGCTGCAGACCCTGATCTCCCCAACCCCCTGGTGCTCCTACTTCAGTAATCCAGATACCCATTCGTAGGCGGATAATACCCTTCCAGATGTCTAGGTTTAGGAGCATACATTATGTTCCCGCTCCCTTGCCTTCCTCGTCCCTGTCCTTATCTAGACGCTCCGGAATTAGAATTAGGCTGATATTCCGGTCCGAAAGGATATGCCTGCTTCTGTCCACCTCCACCTCCATCCGTATCCGTACCCTTCCTCCCTCTCGTACCCATATCCAGACGACGGCCCCTTCTTACCAGATGGCGCCTCGAGCAGAATCTCCGTCAACGACTGATTGCCGCTAACAAAGATCTCTGGACCGTTGTTAAGACCATCATTGCCACGGTTGGGATACATCCCAGCACCAATCAATTTCCTCTGTCTCTCCTTCCTCTTCTCATACAACACATCCTGCTTCAAATTATTAATCCTGCCCTATATATATCACATTGCCAACACCGTCACTAAAACCGTGATCGCTAAGACGGCTCGAGAGATAATTTTGCTTTTTGTGTCCTCTCCCAAACTTTGGGAATTGGAGTAATTGGGAGGGAAGTTGGGATCGTCAGAGGACTGTCCGAGGATGACGCCGAGGTAGACGGTGATGAGTTGTTTAGACGCGAGGGGAAAGACGATGATTGACATCCCGCAAGTAGAGAGAGAAGACGGCTGTAGTGACTGCATAGGGAGAGAAGAGGACGGCATACGGGGAACGAACAAACGATTAACGAATCAGCCAGTCGGAAATGACAATCCAGAGATAAAAACAACGGGGAAACTTGAAAAACTCACAATGACCAGGAATAGCAGAATACCTAGCGACGAGGGCGACCCAAAACCCACCCGTCCCCAACGACTTTGGCTAGACAAGCGTATGAGATGTTGTTCTTTTCCGGTTTTTCACCGCGTGCGGAGCAGGTGTAACGGAAGGCACTGGATAAATAAAAAAAGGGAGTTGAGAATGAGAATAATTAGCACAAGTCTTTTTTATGTTTTTAGGGATAGTTGAGACTGGAGGAACGTACTACAAATTCCCGACTTCACCTAGGAAAGTGCCTGCGGAGACGAGCCAGAGCCGACCCAAAGACCCCAGACAAAGTCACAGAGGATGACAACGATTTCATGGTCGAGGAATTTCAGGAAGGGGAAGAAAGGACACACAGGAGGGAAGGGTATGACAAAGAGGATGCCTATAGGAACTGGCCAGCTGAACTTGAGACAAGGACGGGAAAGAGAATCAGATTGCTTGGAAAGAATGGAATTGAAAGGATATACAGTATTCCACCATCACTTTACACACAAGTTCAAGATCTGTGAATAAAACTTCCCATTGGTGGAATTTTTTAATTCCGAGTTGCTCAGCACACTTTTCAGTGTCTTAAATGTATTACCACCAATTTTTAGATACAGAAAACAAATCGAAGTACTCCTACTGTATCATTTCTTTCGATGAGTCCAAAATCACAGAAAACCAGCACTTTACACAGTGTGACCCGCGTGTGACAAGGGTGTTCACACGTAGTCAAGCACAGCAGCGCGTCTGCCAACCCTGTCACACTTTCCTCTCCGAATTTTCTTTGACTCCTCCATCCACCATTTGTGGGTCAAATCACTAGATTTTTGGTACTGGATGTATGTAATAAACACACCATTGAGATAAAAAAGGTTGCGAGCCAAGGTCTAAGTTAGATGTGGTACAGTGTCTTATTTAAAAGTTGCTGAGCTTCCAAAATCACAAAATTTGACATTAACTTCAATGTAAGTCGAGCTCAGCATATTCCAAAAATCTGGAAAAAAAACTACAGGTTCTATTATATCTTATAATGTCTGAAATACGAGGATTAGATGATATCTCAAGTTATGAGCAAGTTATATTCAAGTGTGTAAAGTGGTGGGGGTGTGTAAAGTGACGGTGGAACACTGTATGGTCCATACACGTGTAGCTACCTTGTACTAGTGATTGATCGTGACCTCTCCTTATCGCCGTCGGTTTGTATTCTGTGGCACCTGACGAAAGAGCTTTTTGCTCGCTAGGCGTTGGACGTGCACATCATTGCGGCTCTAATTTCCGCATCCAGATTCGAGTTCGGTCGGGAGTGGTAGGGATTGACGTTGACGTTAACGGGAGTAGAAGGATTGTAACTGTTATTGCCGTTAGGTTTGGAGTTGTTGAGAGTAGGTTTTCATGGAGGAGGACTCCTGGGTGTAGAGTGGAAAGTGGTGTCGCCAGGAAAGAAGATGGGTAACGCATATGTAACGCCGGATTTTTTCTGAAATGTGGATTTTAATTTTCCTGGATTTTGCAGAATTCTAGTGGCAGCCAAAAATGACACCGAGTTTTTGAATCAGATCTAGTCTGTTTGTTTTCTGACGCGGTGAACCGCGCCAGGGGATGATTATATAATTAAGGTCGGCGGGCTCTCGGCCTGCAAATTCTTGGTTCAAAATGACGATTTTGAGTATTCTGGACTATTCTAAGATGCATAGCAATTGTTTATGCTCTTTTCTTTTTAGTTTTTCATTGAGTTGTTCACAGTTTTACGTCGAAGACAGTAGACAGATTTGTTTACCTATATTTACTCACAGCTTCTGACACCTACTGGTCGCAAGAGTATCAACACATAACTCAACATTTTAGTTCTTGGAATTTTGTGTATGTAGACATTAAATGATGTCCTGTATATGGATCTCACTTCTTGCAAGCTCCAGATGTGTCTCGATGTTATAAAACCCACATTTGTTGTTGTGGGAATAAATCCTTAATTATGTAAACTTAGCTGGCACAGGTCACGCCTATTGAAAAGCACCAGACTACATACATATACACACACGAAGAGTGTCAAGTGTATATCGTCAGTCTGGATACTCGAGACTAAATCAGATCGGGTTCCCGGAGCGCCACCACCAAAAAGTGCCCGGTGGGGCCGGTGGGCGATTCCCTTCAAAAGCCCATGTGACCTCGGCAAATACTCGTCAACCGACCTGCGGAAGGACCCCTGAATATCCCAACAGATGTTTGATACACGTTTTTGTCCGAACTTTTTTGTGGCGCAGAATTCCCACATTTTTTGACGTCAGAATTGGGCTTTTTGGGTTAATTGCAGATGATTTCGAAAAATTTTTCTGACCAAAATTTGGAAATTTGTCCGAACTTTGTATCAAACATTTGTTGTGATATTCAGGGGTCCTCCTGCGGATCTGACGAATCTCTCACCCAAGAGGAGGCCCAGGACCTCCCAGGACTCGGAGTCGGAGGGCGATTCCACACAGCCAACTTCACGTGACTACCCTAATTGAGTGGACACTGGACAAGCCCGTTTGAGCCGAGTCAACATTCAGTTTTTGTCCTTGACTCGGCGACCGAATCGCTCATAGAAGTAGCGTGTGTGTATGCTGAACGCTGAGCGCTGAGCACTCGTTGTAAGGGTTAGAGAACGAAAAGACTAGAGAAATCAGTGACCATCCTGGTCGTGCTTTAGGGTCCGGACTCCGGGACGCGTCTTGTTTCAAAAGCCCATGTGACTTTGGCAGATACCCCTCGTGAGAACGTGTGCGGATCTGACGAATCGTTCTCACCCCTTGGGACTCGGGAGAAGAATGTGCCAAATGATGCCATTCAAAAACTCAATTAGGAGGGGACAACCACCGGAGAAATTGTGATGGGCCAACAATTTTGATTGATGGGCAAGAAAATGGTGGCTCCGGGAGCCCGATCTAATTCAAAAACTCGGTGTCATTTTTGGTGATGGGCAAAAGATTAGTGACGCTCCGGGAACCCGATCCAATTCAGTGTCATTTTCAACAGAATTCTGGCCAACAATTTTTGGTGATGGGTAAAAAAATGGTGATGGGCAAAAAATGGTGGCGCTCCGGGAACCCATCTGATTCAAAAACTCGGTGTCATTTTTGGCTGCCACTAGAATTCTGCAAAATCCAGGAAAATTAAAATCCAACATTTCAGAAAAAATCCGGCGTTACATATGCGTTACCATCTTTCCTGGCGACACCACTTTCCACTCTACACCCAGGAGTCCTCCTCCATGAAAACCTACTCTCAACAACTCCAAACCTAACGGCAATAACAGTTACAATCCTTCTACTCCCGTTAACGTCAACGTCAATCCCTACCACTCCCGACCGAACTCGAATCTGGATGCGGAAATTCGAACCGCAATGATGATGTGCACGTCCAACGCCTAGCGAGCAAAAAGCTCTTTCGTCAGGTGCCTCAGAATACCGATAAGGAGAGGTCACGATCAAACACTAGTCGGCTTACTGTTAGTCACAAGTTCTTCCGTCTCGATTTAGATTGTAGCAGGCGGTTTTGGACACTTGTCATAGCGGAACTCTTCTGGGTATGATTTCATTGAACCTCATCTCCACTTCCGTTCTCCGGCTGCTTTTTGTCCAAGCTTTCCTTGGCCTGTTCGCTTCTTCCTTTCTAATACTTTCTGTCTTCTTTCCTCCAGGGTACTACGTTATCCTAGTCATTCCTGGTCATCACCGCACTCGTTACCTTATACCACGAACAAATCGTCTGGAATTGAACTTATTGGTTAACTCCCGTTACAAGGTAGCTACACGTGTATGGACCATATTTCCTTTCAATTCCATTCTTTTCAAGCAATCTGATTCTCTTTCCCGTCCTTGTCTCAAGTTCAGCTGGCCAGTTCCTATAGGCATCCTCTGTCATACCCTTCCCTCCTGTGTGTCCTTTCTTCCCCTTCCTGAAATTCCTCGACCATGAAATCGTTGTCATCCTCTGTGACTTTGTCTGGGGTCTTTGGGTCGGCTCTGGCTCGTCTCCGCAGGCACTTTCCTAGGTGAAGTCGGGAATTTGTAGTACGTTCCTCCAGTCTCAACTATCCCTAAAAACATAAAAAAGACTTGTGCTAATTATTCTCATTTTCGACTCCCTTTTTTTATTTATCCAGTGCCTTTTGTTACATCTGCTCCGCACGCGGTGAAATTTTGGAAAAGAACAATATCTCGTACGCTTGTCTAGCCAAAGTCGTTGGGGACGGGTGGGTTTTGGGTCGCCCTCGTCGCTAGGTATTCTGCTATTCCTGGTCATTGTGAGTTTTTCAAGTTTCCCCGTTGTTTATATCTCTCTGGATTGTCGTTTCCGACTGGCTGATTCGTTAGTCGTTTGTTCGTTCCGCGTACCCCGTTCTCTTCTCTCCCTATGCAGTCACTACGGCCGTCTTCTCCACTTGCGGCATGTCCATCATCGTCTTTTCCCTCGCGTCTACACCACTCATCACCGTCTACCTCTGCGTCATCCTCGGACAGTCCTCTGACGACCCAACTTCCCCCAATTCCTCCAATTCCCAAAGTTTGGTAGAGGACACAAAAATCAAAATCATCTCTCGAGCCATCCTAGCGATCACGGTTTTAGTGACGTTGTTGGCGATGTGGTACACTGGTGGTCAGACAGTAACCTTCCAAATCGGGTGCCGCGCGGCACAGCCACGGCCCAGGATCATATGCTCAGATGGCTCCACAGATAATGACTCGGCAGGGATCGGGACGTATAATGTGCATGATGTGGCTGGACCGCGCGGCACCCGATCTGGAAGGTGCGCAAATATCCAGCTGGAAATCTCCGCTTAGGAATGCCGAGGTCACGGTCCGGAGTGCCGAAACGATTCCAATTGTCCAGGTCACACCCCTGCCGAATTGAACGAAATGGTCCAGTATGCTGAGGAGGATGAATAATTTGAAGCAGGATGTGTCGTATGAGAGGAGGAAGGAGAGACAGGGGAAGTTGATTGGTGCTAGGATGTATCCTAATGGTGGCATTGACAGTAGCAACGATGGTCTTAACAACGCTTCAGAAACGTTTGTTGATGGGAATCAGCCGTTGACGGAGACTCCGCTCGAGGCGCCATCTGGTAAGAAGGGGTCGTCGTCTGGGTATGGGTATGAGAGGGAGGAAGGGTGTGGATACGGATATGGAGGTGGACAGAAGCAGGCATATCGGAATATCAGCCTAATTCTCATCCCGGAGCGTCTAGATAAGGACAGGGACGAGGAAGGCAAGGGAACGGGAGTATAATGTATGGTCCTAAACCTAGACATCTGGAAGGGTGTCATTCGCCTGCGAATGGGTATTTTGGATTACGAAGTAGGGTCACTTAGGGGTTCGGGGAGATCAGGGTCTGCAGCAGCAGCAGGAGTAGGACATGATTCGGGAGAAGGAGGAAAAGGCCATAAGAGGAGCGTATGAATATACGCCCGCGAGGCAGGATAGTGATCCTGATGATGTGCATGGAATCGGCGTATGACGACTCAACAGGAAGAGTATTTGAGGAAGAAGAGGCAGGAGACTTTCCCTCCTCCAGGGATACCTATGTCCTCTACGTCTGCGCATCATAGGGGAGGAGTGGCAGAGCCACGAAGAGAGTCGACTTCGTCTCCCGATAATATGATCTCACAATCGAGGTCGATGACGCCTCTGGATTCGAGTCCGAGTGCTTATAACCCTCATCAAACCCTGGTGTTCAACATCGACGCCTGCCAGTCCGGGTGGTGCGAGGAACCACTGGCAATCGCGATCTACGATCACGTATCCTTGCGCGTATGCATATTCACCTGAAACGAAGTGCTCATCCAGCGACGACTACGACGATGACGACGACAATTACAACCTCGACAAATGTAGTCCGGTCGAGCGCTCGTTTCCCTGCGACGACTGAGGCTGTCCTGTGTACTGGGTGGAGCAATGCTCCTTCAACTACAGGTCCAGCTCCTTCACCGGGTAGTTTCATTCCAAGAACAGACAGGGCCGGAGACGAATGCTGAGAAGCTCTCGGAATCAACACCGTCCCCATGCTGTATCACCGAAGCTCCGTTTTTACATTCCGTGTCACCTGGACTTCCTTCTTCACCCTCACCTGCAGCCGAACCTGGTCGAGTGGCAGATGTTGATACAGCATCGATGAATCCGGTCCTCCCGTCCGACGTCCTTCTCGCTGCAACCGATACTTCCTTCTTTTTCCCTCAGACAATCCAAGTGCTAAAACCGACAACGCCTACCATGAAATTTCGCTGTGACTAAGCCCGACTCTACCCCGGTTGTGGACTCGCAAAGGGCAGAAAAGAAGAGGGAGGCTCTAGATAGTTAATCCCGAGTTTTCGCTTCCGCCTAAGAAAAGAAAGCTAGGTGTCGAGGACTTGGTTTGGGATGAGAATGAAGAAGTGACGGACAGCATGTCCGCGAAGTGAACGCAGTGGTTAGGGATGGGAACAGGAACAGGAGTAGAGAGAGCAGACTCTCCCGTCCAGGCTAGTGGGTTGTCTGCGTCTTTGTCCTCTGAGTCAAGAACGCAAATCGCAGATCTCCCGTATAGTCACAGACCAAATCTCAGCCGGGAAAGATAAGGACAATGCCAACGGAATCGACGATGCCAATCCCGGAACATACTTCGAAGTCAACAAAAGTCGCTCTGAAGTCGTTGAAATTCAGAAGGAACAAGGTTCTGCCTGCGCTAGTTCGGATACCAATACATTACAAGAGACTCCCTCACGTCCTCATGGACATGAGACAGGTCTAGATACTTCATAACGATGGAGAAGGTCCAAAAACTTCTGGATTCAATGCTTTAACATCCGTCGAGAATTCGTATGCGTCCCACTGCTTCTGGCCCTGCACAGAATTGCGATGACAATATGATTGATTTCATTCCTACAGAGGTAAATCAGCTACCGGCTGCTCGTGCTTTGCAGCCTCGTTTCGCCGAGGGGATTTTGTCCTTGCAAGTTGTGTGGGCTTTGAGAACGGGTAACTGAGAGAAAGGAGGGTAGAGGGATGAAGAGGCGCTGGCAGAAGCAGTGAGGGGATGGAAGTGTTCGCGTGAAGGCACTCACCAACGACAACAAACAAACTCTTCAATCCTCGATCACCACTTTTTCAATCCCAACTATTGGAACGTAGCAGATCGTTCACCCTTGCGTTTCTCGATGGAATTTTGGATGCTGAAGACGTTAGCATCGGGAGGCCGAGATCGTGTTGCCAGGGAGGTTTTACAGTTGGCGTCCAAGGACCTCGAAAAGAAGTTGGTAGAATGGAACGCGGCTACATTGTGCTTGACGTAGGCTTCAACTTTTTTTTTCAATATCGATAAACGTTGACAAGGCTTTGAAAAAGTGCGTGGTCTCATCTGAGTCGCGACGAGAAAGAGAATCACTATACAATTCGTGTATATGATGATAGAGGGCACAAAGTCGGAAGCGTTCACGTCTATGGAGAAAGTCGCAAATGCAAAGGGTGGTTTGGGGACGAACAGAAGACAAACGGAAGCAAAAAACGATCTAGGATGAGTGTCGGCTTTGAGCCCGACAAGCATATGCGATTGGGGGATTAGTTCAGTTCATCGGGGGTTTCGACGATCATTTTGCACGGGAAAGACGGATAAAGTCAAGGTTGCTGTATGTACTCACTTCTCCATGTACTCCTCCATGTACTCCTCCATGTACTCTCCTCCATGTACTCCTCCATGTACTCTTCCATGTACTCTTCTACATGTACTCTTTCTCCATGTACTCCTCCAGTACTCACTTCTCCATGTAATCCTCCATGTACTCACTTCTCCATGTACTCTATGTACTCACACATCTATTCTTACGGTGACGACTGTCAGGAGAGCGTCGGAGACGTAGAATAATAATTTGGATATGTGTGTAACATATCCTCCATTCCACACGTTAAGAAGTGAGGTCTCGGCATTTGACTGATCACGCTCCGACCTTCCTTGAACCCATACCTCCATCTTCACGCGCGCCGCGTATATACTTACATACCAACACGAGAATGACTCCGGAACCAACCGGCTCACAGCCTAGGGCCAAGGAAAAGATCAGTTGGTAGTGGATTTGAGTGGCTGGGGCAGCAATCGAAGTGGTACAAGGTGAGTGAAAGACTTTAATGAAGTACTGTCTTCATGATCCTCCCTGCTCGTACACCTACATGCTACATTAGGTCCAACTCACACGAGAACGAAAGCCCACTCATCCTTGTCAACTACGGAGAGTGATCGAGTACGGAAGAAGGCCATCCCCTGCCGTTTCTGATACTCCCAATCAAGCTAACGATGGAACTGAGACAGTCAAGAACCTGGTCACTCGAGGAAGAAACATTGTTAAAATAGAGGATACAAATGCGGCGACTATAACTACAAATGGAGATGGAAATACATCCGGCCTGTTGGAATTTTATCCTAGGTCTAATATCTACGTCTCCATCCACATCCACATCTGCGTCCGCATCCACCCCATCCGCATCCACCGC
>ML179726.1:30843-57854 GCA_004369135.1 Dendrothele bispora CBS 962.96 | reverse complement strand
CAGATTTTTTAACGAAGCCCCTTTTCCTGCTGTAAGTGACTCTTGTCACATTGTGTGACACCCTCTTCTGACCCACGACGAGTACTCAATATTCTGTTTATATTATGTTCCACAATGTCTTGGGAGCCCCAAAAACCAACTTTACTTGTTTATGTGATAGTATCAATGTCTGAACTTGAGCCGTTTCACTTATGAATATCTGTGAACTGCTCGACACAGTTTCAAAGTTATGAGCTTTTTTTGCAGCGTGACTCGACTTGTCTTCAGTATAGAATTAAAATGGCACATTAGTAGTGTATTGCGAGTATATAATCAACTCAAGTACCTCTCTAGCTACATGTTTGTCTCTTACAACTAGGAATTTGAGTAAAAATTGACTGTGCTATTGACCGAATAATGACTCCCGGCATTTCATGTCGTTTCTCGCAAGCCCCTTCTTGCGAAGGATTTGCCGGTTCCGGCAAAGAGCAAGCGGGGCTTGCTCCGAACCTATGACCCGACACGAAATGAATGCAAAGCTTGCGTGGTCAATAAACTTAAAGAGCTGCAAAAATGCGGACCCATGGTGGCATAGTCAACAGAGAGCTGCAAAGATGCAGAGCTACAAAAACCCTCAATGTCCAGCGCATATGGAGGGATACTGCTTACAATGTTCGCGGTTTCAGGTCTTATCAACAAGACATTGTTTATCTTTTCTTCCCAGTCTTTGGGCAGGACAAAAAATGCGGACAAAGCCCATGGTTGTGTGGTCAGCAGAGAGAACGATCGGTGACCCAACAGTGCGAGCAAGGTCTCTGGCGACGAAGTCGGCCCTTTCCCTAGTAAACCCGGAAACGAAAAATGACCGGAAGCGAAAATTTCAGCGAAATCACTTGTTTTTTCCTCATCCAAACGTACTTTCTGTATCATAAATGTATACTGTGCATTTAATAGTTCACAAACAGAACAGGACTGACTATTGATATGCCAGTCATGAGCAAAAAATCTCGAAAATTTCGCTTCCGGTCATTTTTCGTTTCCGGGTTTGGTTCTGTACATGCCTGGTGGCTTTGCCGAAGTTGATCGATTACGGGAATGGACCATCCACCGGTCACCTGTCAGTGTCAGTGTTTGGACCGGAAGGTACCTACTATTTGTCCTCGAGCCTTTCAAAGGTAAACATTTCTGACCAATCAGAGACTTGCTCTGAACCCATAGAATTGCCCACCTCCTCCAGACAATAAAGCAATCCAACGAACGTACTTCACCGTCATGGACCCAGCTCCCGTCATGAGCCCATACAAGATCATGACCATAGATCAGATCGTATTGGAGCCTCGGCTCGATCCCAAAGTCAGACTCAGTAACAACGCAGGTGCGAATAGATCCAGATGGTTCCCTACGTCTTATCGAAAGTTTCCTTCTAGATCCGGAGCAGTGGACGTGGCCAGAGTCAGGAAGGTGGCGTCAAGCACCTTCTCACTGGCAATCGTTTTATTTGGCTTGGAGCGGTGCGACAGTCGACCCTCGAAAGGCTGAAGACCTCTCGACAATTTCAGACTCTACAGATTTCTTTCCTGATTTTGTTGTCCGCAGCTCATACAAGCGAATGGTTGATGAAGTTTTGAAGCTTGGCTTGGAGGCACCCTCAAGAGGTGCCCTGATGGTTGGACAACCTGGTGTTGTTACGTTAGCTGAAACTGCTCGCTCTGTAAAATGATTGACCTTTCTCTGCAGGCAAGTCGCTCTGGCGTTTCTATTTGCTTATTTGCTTGCTCTTCAGAAAACAATCAGTATTGTTAACAGAAGGCGAGCTGAATTATCTATTCCACCAAGGGACAGTCTACGAGATGAAAGAAGATAATATGTCACGGTCCTATTTGCCAGACTCCAAGTCCAACTCAGAATCGAAACGCGTCTTTCTGTGGTCTCTTATCGACGACGACGACAAAAACCAACTAGTTCCAAGTCACCTCTATGCTCTCGAATGTTTCCCTGTTCACACGACCTCTCCAAACTCGAATCGCTTCTCTGTCTGGAGGAAAGAAAGAAACCCTAAGCTGTTTGGTTTTGCCAGGTGGAGCGATGAAGAGCTTTTCAACGGGTATGTATTCGGACCTTCTTGCTGCTGCTCCATAGCTGATAAACTGTCAAGATTCCTTGTTCAGCCAGAATGTCCGACTTTCTGTAACGAATTGCGGAAATACAAAGGGATCGGTGAACCTGCGCCCACGCCTGATGAACATCGGTGCGCCTATGATATCTTACAGAACTGTTACGAATCATCTGGGGAAGAAGCTACGTCGATGAAACTCGAGGAGGCTTTGAAAGCTTTATTGAAGGCTGCTACCGAGGAAATAGGGGTCGCTCCACGTGATGTTTACCAGTTTATCTTCAGACCCAAAACCGTCAACCATTGGCACCAACAAGCGCTTTCCGGTCTTAGCTATGATAATCTTCTCAACACCGTGATACACCTCCACACATACAGAAGTCATCCAAATTCGGGTATCACTCACCGAGTCATCTCTGTCTACCCAGTACAGAAAGGCGACTCCACCGAGCTGCATTGGGAGATCAATTTCAAGTCCCCAGCTATTGCGAGTATGGCCTTTCAACGATTGGAGGAGTACGAAAAGGATCGAGATGTTGAAATGTACCGGCGGTTCAAGAGTTTTCAAGAGGGATCGGCTCTGGCGGGGTGGTTTTTCGAAAGCATTGCAAACAAGCGATTAGCTTCGGGCAATACATCTGGACTTGTTTTGGTTCCTATGGTCAAGGGTGGAACGGACGATTCACCGATATACTCTATCAACTTTTCTGGTGCTAATCCGACCGCTGTTGGACTCATCTCCCTTCTCACCGTCAAATCGGACATTACCGTCTTCGATGGGAAGTCCAAGAACCCTCTAGTTCTCACGAATCGATTCTACAAGCTACAAGCATCCAACAATCCCTTATTTGATGCCTTCTATGCTCTCAGGACCGACAAAGGTGGTTCCAATGCCGTATTTTTCGAGCTATGGATTTTCCAACATACCATTGCACGTTCTCATGGAGGTTCAGACCTTGGGTATCCTCTCATTCGCAAAATCATCCGAGGGCTTGAAAGTACTGTGAAGAACGAGGCGCAGAGCGAGACTTCATTATCGTTTTCAACAAAGGTTCATTACGTGTTGGTAGTCCCAAAAGATAGCAAGAATGACTTTTGGGAATGGACGATGCCGGCGGGTTACAACACAGGAACAAGATTCCAAGATCATCGAGGTGATTTTCATTGCCTCCGATTACCCTTGACGGTTTGTCTTGCTTCGATCTCTGGTATCACCACCTACTAATTATGATTTGCAGCTTTCGTGAAACTATAATTTGTCCTTGCTCTTTTTGTAAGGTGCGGCTGTCGAATCTCATACCTTTCAAACCCAGTCGTGTTCAAGGCAAGCACAGGTTACCTTCACTTTGTTGCTATCAAATAAACAGATAAGCCATCTGTCAGGTTATGTCGAAAGCAGAACCAGACTTATTGGCCATCCAGAGTATTTCAAGACGTCGGGATTATACAGCATATCAACGCACAGAAGCACTGGGTTAGGGTTATTCGTTGGTGGATATACGTAAAGTTTTTCAAGTATAGAAAAATGACCAGATGTCAAGATCAAGTTAATGAAATGTTTTATCTTCGACGATATCGTGTTTATGTAACCTGCTTTCATTCATCTATCTGAAATGGCCAAAGCTGCATCTCGTCCCGAAGGTTCCACTGCAAACTTATTGAGGGCCACGTATAAGATGAGGGATGAGGTGTGTCGTGATACCGCATCCCGAGGCATACCCTCCTGAAAACCAAAACCATTTGACGGAAATGAACATCCTAGGACACTCTTGACGCAGCTCGAAACTATTTCGAACTTGAAAGCACTCAATTAATAGTCCTCGAGACGAAAGATCTAGAGATATGTAGTGGAGAAAAAGTGGGTTTCTTGTGAAGAGGATTCGGCGAAAAGTTGACTCGCCACAAATACTACGTGCACATAAACTTGGTTCATCCTTTTTTGTAATCACTAAACTCAAGCTTGATCACTGCTACAAGTTTATATCACTGCGATAGCTTCTTTCTCAAGAACTCTCAGGTTTTTATATTTAGGTTTATCAGTGGGGATCCGTCAAGAATACAGACCTTGGAATACGGCTACAGCACCACCCACAAAACCATACCAACCTCAAACAATACAGAAATAATCTAAGAGGCCTCAAGCAGACAGTCCCTTGGCCTTCAAGTTGGTTCAAAAATCAAAGTCATGGTATATACAAATGTACTACTCGTCTATCTGGCACAGTCAGAAGTTATCTAGAATTTACCGCACATATCAGTCAGTTCCCCGCTGTACTCAATCAACCACTCGGGGAAAACAATTCACCTTTATTATATGAGAACCTAGTCCCGCTAGGCAGAGGATCCGACCACTTATCACACAACGAACGTAATTCTTTCGACGACGTCTGCGTACCACAGTGGAACTATAAAAACAAGGAAGTCAATTGAAAGCCGGTAAAACATCATATATGCCGGGTAGAGAGGGGAGAAAAGTAAAAAAAGAGACTTTTTTTGCTTGTCGAAGAACTGTTGGACTTAGTACTCACCACACCCACATCCGTTCCTGAATGACGCTCTACCAAACCCCCAAAAACTTTTTCCCAATCCGGCTTCCCATACCGCGTCGGTGTCCTCAACTTCGCCTTTGTCGCTATCGTACCTTGATCAACTTGATCATCATTGTCATTGTCATGGGCTCTCAACTCCGAGTCCTTTCCCGATCCTGATCCTGATCCCGACCGTGACTCGGACTCCGAATCTGTCAATCTTCCTGTCAAGTAAACGTCGATCTCGATCTTATACGTCACATCCTGTTCCTCTATTGCCTGCAGTAGAGAATGGAACCATTCTAGAGGAGAGATATCTGGAGTTACCCAGAAGAGGTAGACTTTCGTTAATCGAGTCGGTGTGGACCGGTCAAGGTTGTTATGGTTAAAGCTGTTCATCTGATACCAGACGCTTTTGAGGATACTGTGTCCAAATAGATTTTAGTTAGCCGTCGTATGATGGCCAAAAAAAAAAGGAACGAAAACGAAAAATAAACGATACGCACGAAGCAAAAGGCACCACTTCCATCCCCACCCCAACCATCAACACCGTGTCATACTTCAAATAACTTCTTTCACCACTCCCAAAAGGTCCATCCACCATCACCCTCGGTAAGGTCTTGTTCGGCATACCAGGTGTATTCGTCCAAGTCCTCACGAGCACCCCTCCGCCTTCAACCTTTCCTCCTCCCATCGTCTTCAATTCCTCCGGTGTCTTCTCATCGACCTTATTAACACTTTCAATCCCCAATGCGTTTCCCCTAAACTCACACCCAACAGCTTTCGCCAACGCACTCGTCCAATCCCCTCTCACCTCCACATGAACGGAAAGATAATCCTCCTCAGGAGAACTCGTAATCATAAAAGGGTGCCATTGGAAATAAGATATCTCTGGACATGAGATATAGATATGTTGACCTGCTCCGAGATAACGAGTTTTTTGTTTCTTGATCCGCAATTCCACGACGCTAGAAGGGTGGAGGATGACTTTGGTTATGTACGTGATGTGTCTTGAACGAATTTCTCGGAGGACGCGTTCGATGATCCATATCGTTCCTCCTGCGATCCAAAACCGCTAAATGCGAAGTAAAAAAGAAATCAGTCCGAAATTTATATATAACTATATAACTTTTGGAAGGTATATAGAGGCGGATAGAGATCACTCACCCAAAACACACCAACATTCTTCCAAGAACAATACGGTTCCCTATCAGGTTTAATCAAACAAAACATCCCATGCAACTGCCACAGCGCAAACACCAACACAAACAAATGATGAGAATACCAAAACCTCTCATAGCGTCTTTCCCTCATCCTTTTCATCGCGTAACCAGTCATGATCCCCAAAAACAAAACCATCAACCAACCCGTCAATCCTGGACCAGTAGCGAAATTGAGAGTGAAGAACGCTCCTAAACGGCTCGTAGTGGTGTGTCCGTTTCTGTTGGAAATGAGAGGATCACGAAGGACGAGTTTCATGAAATTGATTTCGTGGAAAACGATGTGGATGAGGGAAAAAAAGATCATGGACCATCCTGTGGCTTCGTGAAACGTGACGGCTTGATCGAAAGGAATGATGGTGTTAAGACCAGACATGCGACTCCGGAGAAAAGAGATCAGGTTTCGACAGACAGGGAAGAGGATAAAAATGACGTCGATGTGGAGGACGAGAGAAGTTGCTCCGGAGAGGGCTACACGTAGAACCATAAGCATATATCTAACGGGATGAACGTAGTAAAACGTTGGCTTTGAGCTCTTCAAACTCACCATATGTTGTGCCGAACAAAGTCCTTGCGTTTACTCTATTATCCGACAGCTGATAACTGACGAAACCCAATCCAAAGACTAACATGTGAAAGAGGACCCAAGATAGCCAAAACAAGAACTTGGCACCTCTCCGAAGGACCAGCCACGACTCGATACTCCTGATTAAAGACCACGGTTTCATAGGAGGCTCTCTGAGTGTCGTCAAGGACGAGAGAGGCAACGAATCGGTTTGTAACACTCGCAATTCCGAGTTTCTCGATGAGCCTGCAAGACTCGGATTCATTCTCGACGATCGTTGACTAGAGTTGTTGCTGGATGTTGACTGCAACACATGATCCATAAAAGCTCCCCTGTGGTCTGCAAAGTCGAGTCCCTGCGACTGTATAGCTTTAGCGCGCCGTGTCTTGTCTGATTTGTCTTTGCCGACACCCATCTCCACTGTCCAGAGTTGGAAAAACCAGACTAAATGCGACCAAAGGTTGGAAAGATAAGAAGGGATGGGCGAAGAAAGAGAGAGTTGAAGGGATTAGTCCAGCTAAGTCACGGTCCGTGGTGGTTGGTGAGAGAAGTGGGTTGAATAGGGAAGGGAAGGTAGGGCGGCCCAAAAAAAGCAGTACTGTTCAGAAAAGGTACTGTGAATCAGATATACCGTTGACTCGGATGTCGATGATGATGGGTATCGTGCGGCGTTTGGAAGGACGTTGACAGGTCGCAGCAAGGACGTTGAAACAAGCGCTAGTCATGGCTTGGGTTTCACAGTGTCTATGCAGCCTTTTTGTGAGGCTAACGAACGGTGTGGAAATATAGGCGTATTTCTGCTCATTTTCATTTCAATATGGAGAACAAAGACAAGAAAAAGGGAACAAAAATAGAGAGTTTAAACTTGAACCAGATGACAGTCAAAAGAAGGTTAAAGGCTGTGAGGTTATTCGGCAGGTGGAGTCCAATCTAAGAAAGGCGTCATGAACTGAGATACGACGGGCACGAGCACAGGACTTGATGCAGATGATGGTAGTACCAGAAACCAAAACTGGCTGAGCGTACATCTGCGTATATGACATTATGAACATTTAGTATCTCACCAACATTCCGACAAAAGTCTACTAGCAGTCGACGTTGAATCACGGAAGCGGGCCTGTATTTGTCTACTGATTACTGAGCCCTGAGCTGTCACCCATTTTCAGCTAGAACGTAAGCTAGAATAGAACGAGATTCAGTGGGCCTGGGAAGAGAGGGCGCTAATTACATCCAGGAAGTTCGTGCATGGAAAAAGAGACATTTTAGCAAAAGTGGGGAGACGAGAAGCCCATCCACCGGGAAAGGTAGCACACCTGGAAAGTCGGGCCATTTACGCGGTTGTGCAATAATCCATCATGCCGAGGTCAGTACCGTCTGAAATCCACCACGTAGACGGTAGAGCGCCCTTCCCATACTAGTATCTCATCATCTTCTTTGCCGCTGGTTGGACAATTCCGGATGGAAATGGGACATGAGTATGATAGCTGTCCCACGATATCAACACGAAGTCTGGTTGCCGTGAAAAAGGTCTGTGAACCTCTGTCCAGAAAAGACTAGTTGATTCAGGTCCACATACTAGCTTATTGAGATGATAGACACGTATATTGAGATTTTTGCGAGGAGGACAGAGAATTAGATTCAGTTCTTCACGAACAGCGTAATCGATGAGTTCATCCCACCGGAAGCTGTTGGAGCCGAAAGCGGATTTGGAAGGACGATGGCCACACTCGGGGCTAGGATAAGAAGGGAGGAGGAGGAGGAGGGGGAGGAGGAGTCTATTAACCGGTGTAGGTCCAAAGGGAATTTGAGCCAGGGTTCATGTTCCTCCATGTATTGAAGCGTCAACTCAGGCTCTTCAGAGAAGTGGAAGACATAAGATAAAGAATACGCAGTGCGCACCGTCTTCATCATGATGTAGTATTCTTGGTCGTGTTCCAGAACTTTATCACCCCTTCATCGTCATTGACTTCGCTATCATCGTCCGACATTGGTGGTGTGATAAAAGAGTGGTGCCGTACATGTGACCTTCACGTTGCGATGGGTCCTTTCTACTGTTCTACTATAGCCAGGTGGTACTTACTTCAGATAAGTCTTGCGAGTCCGGGCTGCCAATAGTCCCGTTGATAAGGACTTACCACTTGAGTAGTGGTGATGACCTTCCTCATCCCGCGGGCTCAAAACCGCAGGTCATTGACATGAGAATATCGCTCAACTCCGAGTCATTTCCTACTATATACTACTTCATCTTTTCTAAACCCATAGTGCCAAAAGATAAAAATAGTATTGTTCAAACTCAAAACATTATGGTACTGGACGGAAAAGTAATGATTGCAAGCTCGACTGGTGCGGAGGGTGAGCTTGAAAAACAAATTGAAAATGCAATCACTCATGTCCGGTTACAGGATAGATATAATATTAATCGTGTGCTTGCGGTGTTCCATGCCCCTTCTCTTGATTCCATTTCACGTCCTAAACATGTTCCTTCTTTGATTTGGGTTATAGGCTGTTTGACCTGGAGGCAAAGATGAAATCTGATTTCAAGACTCGGATACGCCCCTCACCCCCTCAGGCTGTTTTTCTGTTCCAATTCGAACATCTGACCGGAAAAAAAATATCAAGTACCTCTTTTACGTATAAAGATCCTTCTTTCTTTCCAAAGACTAAATTGTTGAGCTCATGGTATGGTGCTGTTGTCGATTGATTGACAGATCATATTGAAGTCTCGACAATATTCCAGCTGCCACCGGTCATCGGGGAGCCTAACACCCTTAGCCCATGGCTCCAATCGTCTCCGTCCGTACAGGAACATAAAGGCAGCAGCCGGACCAACTACTCCAATCTCTATGTGACAGTGCAGGACCACGCAAGGCACAAACTTGTTTAATAGATACAGGACTCTGATTTATTTTGATCGTGATGCAAAGTGGGAAATGGAACGGTTAGACAGTAAGTGGCCCTCTCCGAAAGGATTCTTCAGTGACTATACTACTTATCAGACAGAAATAAAAGAGATCCCTGGACAGATTATCTATGTCGACAGCGTACATTGAGTTCATGGGGAAGATAAGTACATCATCGGCCCGGATTGATGACATTTCACCCACTCACTTAAAAAACTAATGCCAGATCTACACGTGTAGACAGTTCCGTCTTTGCTTCCCTTCTCCTCGAAGGTTTGTCTTCTATTTGACCTTGGCATTCCAATAGCAGGAGTTTATTTTGTCTTTTCTAAAGCTTCGGAATATACTTTGACCTTCTCATCATGTATCTCCTCAACACGAGAACCCTCACCCTTAAAAGCTTTCATGCCAGAATCCCAAGATATGCTATTCTTTCTCATACCTGGGGGAAGAAAGAAGTAACGTTTCAAGACATTCAGAACCGACATAAGGAAAAGTCTGATAGGGAGGTGCCTGGGGATGGATCTGATAGGGAGGTACCTGGTGACGAGTCTGATAGGGAGGTGTCTAGGGACGATATTGATTCGGAGGATAGTGATATGGAGGATAGTGATATGGGGGATAGTGATTCGGAAGATAGTGATTCGGAAGATAGTGATATGGAGGACAGTGATATGGATGATGGGAAAGAACTTGAAGTTGCTTGGAGAAAAGTTGAAGGTGCTTGTGCTCAAGCTCGGAAGTATCGCTGGGAATGGATTTGGATTGACTCGTGCTGCATTGATAAATCAAGTAGCGCTGAGTTGTCCGAGAATATTAACTCGATGTACCGGCTCTACGAAAATGCTGAAGTCTGCTACGTTTATTTATCCGATGCATCAAGCGAGGAGGACCCTAGAGATCCCGGATCACGCTTTGCGAAAAGCAAGTGGTTTACAAGAGGCTGGACCTTGCAGGAGCTGATAGCACCCTCGGCGTCGGTTTTCTTTTTGGATCGTTCATGGAGGGAAATCGGCACTAGATACAGCTTGCGGGATGTCATCTCTGCCATCACTTCTGTTCCTGTCAGACTCCTCGAGGATGGTGATCTCACGAAATATAGTATCGCCCAGAAGATGTCGTGGGCAGCATTCAGACAAACAACTCGAGAGGAGGACCGAGCCTATTCGCTGATGGGGTTGTTTGATATATGCATGCCACCGATTTATGGAGAAGGAGGGGCCAAGGCTTTCATGCGACTTCAGCAGGAGATCATCAAGACATCTGATGATCGTAGCATTTTTGCTTGGGTTGCTGATTGCAAGAGGGGCGACAATGGGGAAGTAGTTGAATGCGAACTCAGAGGGCTGTTTGCACGGTCTCCTGATGAGTTCAAGGGATCCAGCAGAGTGGGAATTTCTACGGCGAGTTTCCCCAACAACACATCATCCTTCTCATTCAATAACAACGGCTTGCATATCCATTTTCCCGTTGTCCCTATTGATGATATAATTGAAGCATCGTTGAAGTGTCAAGTTGATGGGGACGTGCGCGACGTCGTTCGAGCATCACTGAATTGCCAAGTCGACAACAGTGGGGATGTGTGTAACATCTACCTTCGGAAAACGACTGACCAGGATTATGTTCGCTATCGTCCAGACCAGCTGGTTGTACGTTCCTTCGAAACACCCAAAAATGTGCAGGAGGTGATTGTCAAAGAGATTCCGCCATCTAGAAAGACAAGGAAGGTCTACGATGATGACTTTAATAACTATGTCCGTCTCCTTCCCGCAGCTGAAGAACGCTTCAAAAATGTGACCTGTATCGAAGATGGCAACAGTTTTCCTTCACACCGAAAAGTTGAAAAATTCTGTCGAGCAGAAACGGTAACTGAAAGTCACGTAACTTTCCTTTTATGGTTTATCAAATGGTTTTCCGTTTGTCTGAAAAGGACACTGAAAGCTACTGATTATCCTGAATAGGCTAATCTCGTTCTTTTCAGTGCATATTTCTGCTCGACAGAATTTTTTGACTTTTCGGTGTGCTTCCGATTTTGGATTTGTATCGTTGCATCCATTCACTGTGAACTTTAGCTGTCGTCATAGCAACGAAACGGTTCACATTTTCTTTGCCACGCCAGAAGACGGTGGAGGAATGCTTTGGATGGCGTCTTCGAATTCCTTGAAAATTGGTCTAGTCGAGGGTGCATGTTATGCAGACAGGTTAACAATGGAGTTGGGATCTGGTGGCTTTGTAACTGCTGCTATCCATATCACAGAGCAGAGTGAATATGGCTGGATAGAAAGGGAGATTGAATTCAATTACACAATTTCTTCATTGATACCAACCTTACGGTGTCCCCAGTCCCAATTCATTGAAATACCGGGCGATTCGCTTCGAGACGCCTTCCCCCCAAATCAATCTGATCGTGGGCCATCAGATGACCGGTCACCACGTTGCTACCTCTCCTTGTCAAAAGAAGCCTCTAGTGCGTGTCGCATCTTCGATTTCGGTGACTACATTGCAATCGGGATCAACGAAAGTGGAGAAGTATGGGTCCATGTACCTCAGGACATTGGCAGGGAGACATCTAAATCGGAGATCTGGGAATCCTATCAGGAAAATGGTTCAAGAGCGCAGTTCAAAGGAAATACTTCAAGCAGGTTTCGGTATTCTACCAAAAAGGCCACTGTCCACAAAAATGACGGTCTCCAATTCGCTTCTCATTCCCTTGTAATCGTCTGAACGTATAATTCTCGTTTGACGCTATCGTCGAACAACCTTCCATCGAATTGGATTTTGTCACAATTTTTCCGCGTCCACGTCATTCATCATTCCCTTCCTATATCGACTCTCAATAGCATGTTTCGATTTTAATCCGGCACTCGGATTCTTGAGGACATCAAATTTATTTGTATTCGATATTATTAGTTGTAAATCACGTGGTACTTCAGCCATCTTTGCACTCATTTTTGCACTCATTTTTACTGTGTGTTCCTACCTCATGCCTTTCTCTCTCTATTTCTCCTTGGTCCACTCCGTGTGTAAAGTCAGACATGTAAGATCATGTTTGATCACAATTTACAGGCTGTATTACTTATTTCTTACAAGTCATCTACTGTATCATTTCGTTCGATTCGCGCGTCACGCGTCACGCTCAATTTTCAAAGACCCCGCCAATAATTTTTTTCTCGAATTTTCCGATTTTTAGGAATTTCTGAAAATTCCCAAAAAGTCACGTGCTGAGCGAATCGAACAAAATGATACAGTATGCCGTTATTGATTAACTTGCTGTCCAAGTATATACCCCTGTGCTATATTTCGTACCATCATACTACAGATCTTTATTCTCTTTACTCACCGCAGCTATCCCTCATGGTTATCCCTTCTTGGATCTGGTCTGAACCTGAGCAGTAAGTTTATGGTCACGTCATGATGGTTTCTATATATATACATAAGTGGTAACAGAAATTAGTCAATTTCAATCAAATTGAATTTTTTCGACGTCTGCTGGCTCTAGTATTTCTACCTGGCTTGACTTCATCATCATCAGGACGATGAAACCAAAAAAAAGAGTTGCGGGACTTCAGTGGATATCCTACGGAGAGTCTACCTTGCCATGCGTTCAGTTCATAATCTGGAAGAAATCCATGCAACCAGGGTTCCACAGAGAATTTTGACCGTAAATGATAACACAATTTTTCATCCAATGATTTTTGAACAAATTTCCGTGGTGCTGGGAACTGATAATACCGATATGATACTTGTGTTTGGAACCAGATTGAGAAGGATCAGTGATACCTTCAAATAATTTCAATTTAGAAAACATACCTGGAATTGGGGTCTTATACAAATCATTCTTGTCTTGGGTTCCTTGGCAATTATACCAACTATCTCCATCTTCATCTTAACCCCCAATGTAGTTAATTAGAAAATAGCTTTATCAGAAACCTTGTGTTGGGTAAATACACATACTGGGTCCAGTCTTGCCATCTGACCAAATGACATCGACCAAAGGTAATCCATGCCTCTGAGCAAATTCTTGGGTAGAAGGATCATACCCTCTGAGTAGCTGGAACTGTTTTGTAGCTTCATATTGGTAATCTGCAAAACCTCCTTGCCAAAGGGTAGCCTTTGGAATGAGCTCTGGGAGTCCAAGAGTTTCAGTGACCCTTTTGGACAATGGACAAGATCCATCGGGATCAAATGACCAGTAGTAGAGATCATTGTCATCATTCCCCCAAGATACATCTATTCCAGATGTTCCAGCTATTCCAGAGGCTCCAGAAAGATTACTGACAGTTATTGGGGCAATGAACAGAAAGATTTTACCAAAATTAGGGTGTAAAAGGGAATGATGATTTTTATAATTCGGTTGGAGGGAGAAGTTAACTCTAAAAAGCAGTGCTGAGGGATTAGATAGATAGTCAATGCAAAAGGGTTAGCTTCAAGGCATGCAAGTTATATAGCTTAGAGCTTACCAGCACTTCTTGGTGTGCCCTTATATATGCCATTTGCTTTGTCACAATAATACTGTGCCTGCGACAACCAAGTAATAGAAAGCCAGTCCTGATCATTCCAATCAATATCAACATCTCTGGAACAGTGTTGCATCCATTTGTGATCGCAATAGGAGCATTTGTTAGTGGAGCATGACCAAAACTGGTCATAAGAAATTCTATTAGAAATGATCAGATCTCACTGCGACAAATAAGAGATGGAATTCACCTGGTCCATCCTTTCGAAATTGCTTCACTTGATGGTTCAGTTCTTTGCCCTAAAAATTCTATTCCCACTCGCCATTTTTGTATCCAAACTGTAACTTCCTTCTTCCTATCCTGAGTTTTCTGGATGGAGGAGGGATGTGACAGCTCCTCATCAACTACTCTGTATTGTAGATTTTTGAATTTTCCAATAATGGTTGGAGTGGTAGCTGGGGTAGTGTTTGTTATGACAGCTAGTGAAACTGGTTGCTTGGGATTGTGATCACAGACACACAAATTGCTGAATGATATATCTTTCTGAAAGGCCAGCTCTGCAGAAATGTTCCCTCTTGCCCATTTGAGATAATGGGACAAAATATAGGTGTCATTGTATGAAGCTACAGGCAAAGGACTGAGAGCAGACTCTTTTGGATCTTCACAGCCAAGATATGGTTCATATCCACCATCTTGAAAAGAATGAATGAGTGAGACACAGAATAGTCCTGTATCAGGCTGAAGGAAGGTTACACTCCATGTATCCTAATATGATACAGAACTCAGGTGATATATCAACATGTTAGATGGAAGACTTACACCAATAATGGAGTTAATCACTGATGAGAAACACTGATCAGATTGATGAGAGTCGATATCTTTTCTCTAATGCAGACATAAGCATTAGTAGCAGTATGATACCTATGAGAAACTTACAAAGCGGTGTGCAATGTAACACCGAGTGATTGCTGACCCATTTTCCCAAAGCAGTTTCACGGGAATGAGATCTGTCTGATAAATGAGTCTAAAATTGCTTTAGACATGATTTTACTGACCATTATAAAAGACAAGACCTGGTGAGAATGCACTCCGGGTCAACCCGAAAAGATGGGCAATATTGGGGTGACTATGTTGAAATAATTAGAGAAGTATAGGTTAGGTCAAGACATGAGAGGCTTACTGATTTGTTGAACAGAGCAAGAAATCTCTCTCCCAAGCCTTTCATTGTCAAGTCTCAAAAATGGTTCCTGAGGTTTAATTCGAGAGGGTAAACACCTACGGCCTGGGCATCCTCGCCTTCATATACAACAGCAACACTGCGTGGCAGGTTCTGACCGATCACCTGAACACGGTATGCAGATCTAGTAAATTTTAAACATTTCTGGGCTCGAAGACGATGTGTTCGTTGATGATAATAATTGTCATCAATGACCTCTTTGGAAATCTCCTCTAAAAAACGAAGATCGCCTCGTAGAATTCTTCGGTACTTGAACATGGAATTCATCAGAAATTTTAGGAACAACATTGAACAATCTAGGCGATGGACGCACGTCATCGAAAATTGATTGTGTCCCAAGGACACCAGGAGAAATAATGGAATCCGAGTTCCCAGTGTGCCCCTGATGAGCACATGTATTCTGGTCTCCAGCAACAAGGTTTATGGTCTGGGCTCGAAATGAGCATTGAGATGCTTGAGGGAAAAATGTCGCCATTTTATAGCCCACTGTCTTCGAGTAAGAAGAGGGGGAGGGTGGAAGTGGAATGCAAATGAGAAGGCTGTAGAGTGGTACTTAAACAACTTGAGCGTTAAAAGACGGCACGATGCACGACGTATGATCTACACAATCAACAGCAATTATAGAGAAATTTTGGATTTGATCTGATTATCTTTTGATGCTCACTGCCTTCAACGTGGCGCAAATAATCGCGAAGTATGACGCAAAACCGAGTATGTCAAGACTCAAGCGCTCATGCACCATCTGCTATTGCCAGGCAAACTATATCCTGGCTACTACCAATGTGAGTTTAGTATTGTAAAATGCATCAACGTTCAACACTTATGCGCACGACATTTACGAGGTCAGAGCGCGCGCGCGCGCGTTGAGGCAATCTTAGTGTGGACTCGTGGTTATGTCAAAAGGAGTGCTATTAGTATTACGAGGTCGACCGAAGGAATGACTCGTTCTTACTCAACTCTGGCTGCTTCGCTGGTCGTGTAATAACCCATTAGGAAAATCTTTCTTTCATTCCTGTTTTAGATTAGCCCACTTTTGTATCCGTGCCGCCGGCGGTAAACTAGGTAAGTCCGCTTCTTGATCCGATCATTTCATTCTGTCACTGGATGACTTCCCGTAAGCTTTATTTTCCAAAAATCACCCATTAATCCATATCGTAATTGCTAGCCGAGCTCCTTTAAGACATCTGCAGCATGCAATAATTGGAATTTGAAAATTTCAGGCAGTTCTAACTTCTAGATACTCATATCCAGGGAGGCCTCAGGACCCCTCCCTAGAAGTTCGTACCCCTTCGTACAGCTTCGTACCCTTTCGTACCTTACCACACAAAGTGATCATTGATGGCCTACTTCCTTCGGCTAAATGAGTTGCTAAATTAGGTTGGCTCGCGCCTCGAACCGAAGAGCCGGCGCTTCCAGTTTCGCCGTTGAGAGGACGCGTACCCACCGGACCAAACGGATCAGGTATCATTAACCACTACGCCATAAGGTATCACAAGTTTCGTAGAATCTTTTATGCTCTCTCTAGGTACCGACCTACATCGTAACTCCTTCAGGTTTGCTTGACCCTGATTTGACCGGCTTTTTTCGGCTTTTTTCAGTGGATCAAACCGGGCAAGTCACAAGGGGACCAGCCAGCGGGGTTTTGGTAACAAGCTGCCTCGGCAACCATTGAATTACATCGAATTTTTGTGAGGTGCCGCTTGGCAACAAGCGGGCAAGCCAGCAAAGCCGGCCAAAGGAATCACGTAATTTCACGATGTACAGCCTCACGTCTATGTAAATCTGATTTCGAGACTTATTCTTCTCTTGTATCTAACTCAATGGATATCCATGGTGCTCTTAAGAAGTTGTCTGGTGTAAAGGCTAGATAGCACAGGGTGCAAAATCCCATAAAACTGCTGGATTATGTTGAAGCTATGACCTTTGTATGCCATGCCAACTCAACTAAAAAAATTCTTAAATTACATTAAATTTATGAAGCTCAAAATTGCTGTGTAAGTTGTCTATAGTCTGATTGTATATATGATATGATTACTGTGTGACAGTAAGTCACACAATAAATGCAATGTAAAATGGTCATGGCTTTCTGAGAATTTATGTTAACATATCAGAATTTATCGAATTTTTATGTTAGAATGTTACCATAAAATTTCCATAAATTTTCAAAATTCTATGATGAATTTACATTGAATTTATTTTGTGACTACTGTCACACAGTAATTATATCATATCTGCAATCTGACTATAGTCAACTTACACAACAATCATGAGCTTCATAAGTTTGCTGTATCTTAAGAAAATTTTGGTTGAGTTAGCATGGCATACAAAGGTCATAGTTTCATCATAATCCAGCAGATTTATGGGATTTTGTGCCCTGTGTAGATATATTGTACACATACTTTCTTGAACTATTTTGTTGAAAAAACGTTCTATGTGAGCTCTGACGAAATTATTAGGGAAAAAAAATATAAAATCAGAATTTCTGGGAGCCTGAGGGTAAAAACGGGGGTCTCGGAGAACTCTGATGCAAAAACGGGTAAAAAACCCGGGAGTTCTGACGGCTCGAGTTTGGGTAAAAATGGGGGTTCCGGGACTCAGGCTTCTTAGGGGAACGTCAGGGGTCCTACATACCCTTTCGTACCTTACAAAGTGACTAGTGATGGCCTACTGGCTAAATGAGTTGCTAAATTAGGTTGGCTCGCGCCTCGAACCGAAGAGCCGGCGCTTCCAGTTTCGCCGTTGAGAGGACGCTACCCACCGGACCAAACGGACCGTAAGCGTGAGAACCTAAATCTTACAACGCTCCTTCTTCGACTCTATCTGCCGCATCTTCTGTCACTCGTGAAAACAGCACTATGACCGACGAGACGTCAACTTTTTGACGCCAAACCCTGAACTCAAGGTCAGTGTCACAATAGCAACAGCTAGGACATGCCGCTTCCAACTCTTCACTCAGCCACGGCATTTCAAAAGTCATGATTCAGCAAAAGCAAATAACCGGTGTAGGGCCTGCTGGCGCGGCACTGCCCGCTACCTACCCCCATTTCTCATTATAAGTATTCATACTCAAGCTGGGACGATACCACTTGCTCAGAGCCCGATATACCACTGATATCCTACTGAATGGAATATACGTCTATAACATAGCATTATGTCTACTTTTACTAGGTGTCTACTTAAATGATCTCGCAGTTTACATCTTTATTACGAGGCCAAATTGAAGTATAGGTCATCTGTTAGTACACGTGACTACGACACGCGTCGCGTTCTGTCGCGTTTGGTTTGTTAATTTGTTGATTTGTGACTTGGTGTCACCTGTCACCTACTGAAGTATAAAATGCATTCCACCCAATTCTCATTCCCCAGCGCAACCCCCACTCCTGAAAGGACTGGTCCGTGGAAGTGCTTCCCCTTTTCCTTGATCAACATAACTCCCTGTGTCTCCCATGATGCGTACCTGGGAAATGGGCTTAAACAATCAACGATACTTACCTTCCTCTCCTCCCACTTCCAGGGACAACCGTTTACGTCTACCGGATGATGACCCTCCTACTGCGGAGCGAACTTGCAGTGGACCGCCTCAATAACGACGCTGGAGGAACAGGAGATTTGGTCTTTACGTTACGAGCAAAGGACAGATCTGGGAGAGTCATTATCATTGAAGGCTCTCATCCTTTAGAACGACAACGAGGTTCCACTTTCACTTCTTTCCTTCTTTCTCCTTCACCACGCCGTCATCCTCTGCATCAACAATACTCATTTTTGTGGATTTTGTCCTCCGTCTCGTCAACCTTCACAATCCATATTCACTCCCATTCCAACGCTATTCTTGTCGGTAGACAGAGTCCGCATCTATAACCATGAAATCTGAAACCCCGTCATAACAGTAAATTTCCCATCTGTCTTCACTAGACACGTACTTCGACAAATCCCTTGGATCTTAAGTAATACCAAGCGTATTGTATCAACCGTCATTTCTCGAAATCGGTAACTCCAGGAGAGACTAACATTCGGGCTGCTAAATATGTGCCATGGGAAATCACCCAAGCGAGCCAATCTCCCATGAAAACTTGCAAGCGAGGCTTAGTAGTGACTATCTTGAAGGGGGTGTAGTGAGCGGGACTCATGGATTTGTTCGCCAGATACGGTACTGCATCAATGCAAAAACCGGAGAACGTGAAGCCTTGTCCTGTGTAATAGAAGCCTCCGACGTCTTGGCTAGTCCTCTGCCCTCTCTGCCGCAGCATTTCGTGGTTAGTTTACGTGAACAAGAGAAGATGCAATTTCGAAACCCATATACTGGGGACCGATGCACTATAAACCGTTATCAACTTCCCTTATTACCGGGCTTTTGCATTACCGCCCATCGTGCTCAGGGTGCTACAATGAAGAAGGTCAAGGTTGATTTGGCAAAATGCCGTGGTACTGAGTCACCGTATGTAATGATTTCAAGAGTCAAATCGTTGGAAGGTCTGTTGATCCTTCGTGACTTTGACCTCAAAGTTATTCAATGTAGACAATCGGAAGATGCACGCACATTGGCAGTATTATCATAACATTGGCCCTGGACAAAATGCGAAGCGATCATCGTTTTCAGGTCTTGTCTACTGCCAGTGTACCTAGCGACGGGCAGGCCATGGGAGGTCGCGATGTCAAGCAGTGTGGAAATAGTCATCCTGCTGAAATTGGCTGGTAACTCGGGATGAGTTGCAGAAAAGGTGGCTTTACTCTTCGCATATCTCTGTAATGCTCGGCTAACCTTCTGTGCTGAGAACGGTCCCAATCCGAGAGAGTTAGTGACATGTAACATGTGTTCTAAATTGTTTTTATTACGGGTGATAGAATCTACTGCTACTTGGACAAAATGGGATGTATCAATAAATCCTGTGCTCAACACTTGACAAACCTCGGAATGGCCCATAAAACATGCACCTGTAAAGATGTGATGCAATATTGCATTACGCAGATCTGCGATTCGGAGTGTACCCCGCCAGTTTATCCCATGGTTGGTTGCGCATTTCCTCATAGCCGAAAGATCTTCACTAAAAGGGGTACATCGATATCCGTGCACAAAACCGCCAGTAAGGATATCACGCAGCAGACTGGGTCCATCTGGTGTACTCGTTGTTATGTTGGGAACGGTAGAGTTTGAAGGCTCGGACGTGCGTGAATGGTCAAAAGAAGGGGGTGATGTTAGGCCGGCGTGGGGTTTTTTATTCTTCCCATGTGTTAAGTGGTTCTCGGCGGAGCCGGCGTTCTCACGAATGACAGTCGCGGACTGAGCGGAGGGTTGAGTAGGCGCTGGGGACATTGGTCAGGTATTGTCAAAGTGAGCTTCATTTCCAGGACTCACATGGGCCAAAAGAATAGGAGGGTGGGAGAGCTACGGGTTGAGTGTGTATCAGATCACAAGAGAGTCGTTGCAATTGTTCGGGCAAGCCTGTTTCGGTCGCTTTAATGCAGGCAGCTTGAACATCACTACCTAGTATCAATTGGCATCCGGGACGACAGTATTGACTGATGAGGGCATCAACGGTGAACATAACGGCTCTGGATTTGTTGACTTTGATGGTGAGGGGAATTGAGGCAGTGTGTTGCAGATTGTGTTCGAACGCAAGATCGGAGGAGAGGACCGTGTTTGTAAGTCGAAAGTCGCAATGAAAGCGTGTAACGGGAATATCGCGAATGGTGAGGAGGGACATGATGGTCAGGAAGAACGGGGTTTGCGGGTAAATTGCGTGGGTTGTTTCAGATTACAGCAGTTGGTCACAAGGGGCCGGCCCGGAGTTGCGGGAACTGAGCGGTCCGAAGGACCAGAAATCCGTTTACCAGCCAAAATGATCGGAGACATGGTTTTTGGTGTAACTGTACGACAAGACCCACTACTTAAGGTAGCGGGAATGTCAGTGGGTACAGCGCCTCCTCGCAGCACTACCCATCGATTCAATCTTGTACAGCTTGCTGCATTCTCCATTATCTACCATTCCAAACTTTCCCTCGTGTTCTTCGTTGACGGCATACATAGGAATAAATTCTTGACCACAGCAATGAGCTTTCTCGTGACATACACCTCACTGGGAAGGACGGCTCCAAATCAGGAGAAAGGAAAGGATAAGGGGAAAGGGGAAAAACAGGAGAAGAGACACAAGACACGATTCGAAAACCCAAGTGTCTTGGATTCAGACGAGGTTGGACAGATACACGAGTCGATCTGCAAGGTAAGTCTTGATATGCGCTTTTGGTGGTTTCGTATGTAGGGATGCGTTGATTTGATCTGTTCTTTTTTCTGTTTACGTCCCTGCGTCCCTACACGTCGCTGCAGGTCCACACAAAATCGATGTAAAAGGAGAATATGAAAAAGAGTATATGGTACAGGATCTACTATTGACGGGATTCCTCATTGCAGCTGTATGTCCCCAATATCAATTTCGTTAAGTAACATCTGGTGCGAGTTGATTGATTACTTTATGGGCGCCTGAATGACTTGAAAGGCAACCACTGCAAACATATTGTACGTTCTCGTACTTTTTTTTACTCGTTGTAACCTTTACCGCTTGTATATATGCGGTTCTCATTCACGAGACTACCCTGCAGCTCTTTATACTCACAAAAACTCCTCCAAGTACCACTAGGTTTAGGACTTTAGATCGAAAGTATGTATGCACATCACGCATCTCTCCCGATAATTCAATCCGTCAAGTTTCTGCACTTTACAGCTCCCATCAAAATCAGCCGTCGATTTTCTCTTCTACACCTCGCACTTCGTCTACAATTACGAAGTACTCGTGCTATTGAAAGAATGATTCGGAGTTAAGGGAAAGACTTTAGCCAAAGACCTGTATTACGAGCGGCCTGTTGGTTTCTTTGATTACTTTCTTTGCTATAAATTTGTCTGTCGAGTTCTTGTTTTCCTTGATCAGTGGACCCCTTTTTTGTTTCTCCATGAAAGTTTACTCAAAGTGTTTATACCTTTCAGCTCCAGCGACGAGAAACAGGGAAGCTCCCCACCGGATTCTCAAAACAGAAAAAGGAACCTGAAAGCCTGAAAGTTTATAGATCGGTGCATAGGGTGCGTGAACGTGAACTTGTGAATTGAATTTCTTCTACCTCTTATTTTCTTGTCTCCTTAATTTTCACTTGATGTGCCTAAACAGAGAAAAATACGACAGCTTGACGAGGAAAACCATTGCACATAAGTATGTTTAGTGTCGAGTGCATTGGACTGACTGTGTTGCCGGGTCTTCGACTTTGACATCGACTCATAGCTCCAACGCGAGTTGTGACACTTTCACGAGTGTGCAAAGTATTTATCAACATCAACGTGAGTGATATATTCAGGTTGGATTCTATTCCGGTTAGGGATACGAATACTTGTCCGTATTTGTTGTTTAAAACATATCTTTTCCCTCTTTCTTCTCTCCTATTATTTGCTCTGGTTGACAGAGGAATACAAGAATAAAACCTTAATTCTAGCACCAGTCAATGTTATGTTTTAAGATTGTTGAAATAGATGAGTACCGACGTTCTATATTGCATTGCCCAAATTGGGATTTCTATTTCCTTTCTTATCCTTTACACGATCACGCTTTCTCCACATGATACACGCGTTATTTGTTTGCACGAAACCCCTAAGTACAGTACTATATATGACAGAACCAAACACTTCGCACCCTTAGTCGTTCTCACTACTTCGTGAACACTAAGGTGTGTATACTCGCATTTGTATTACTTCGAGATACTTACTTCTAGTCTACAGTTTACCTACGGTATATTTGAAACAGGTAATGTAGACTAATATAGTCGTTCTCACTACTTCGTGAACACTAAGTTTACCTACGGTATATTTGAAACAAAGATTATCATGGAGGGCGCAAGGTTCCTATGGATTTTCGAGGAGGCGGCAATGGAGCTATCTAGTAGTACATACTTTGGATACTTAAATGTTGCACGCGGCGAGTTGCAGAGTCCCCCTCAATAATCACGTTGGTACGGACTTTCTAACTTGAGTAGTGCTGACGTTCATCGCTAGATTTGAAAGCTTACGGAAAGAATATTTTTGACTTGTGGACTCGAACCTGGATCATCGGACCATGATATCGGTCACTTTATTTCCCAAACTCCTTAGTATAGTCTAACCTCTGCAGAACACCATGATGCTAGATGGTAAGGTAATGAAATATTATATGACTAAGTGCGTCACTGCGTGTAGCGTTAGCTACAAACCCGACTTGCGTGGTGGGAGGGCAAGCTGTTGAAAACATCGTGTGCGTGCGCTCGATGCACACCTTTACTTTCTCTACAGATCGATCAACTGGACCTTATCCAAAATAGCGGCCCTCTCTAAAAGAATTCTTTCAGCGAGTATATTTACTAGACGAAAATTACTGACTCTATGAACAGATTGTGCGTAGATGTCAACAGCGTAATCATGAGTTCATGACATTTCATTTTATAAAACTGACGCCAGCTCCATGGCACGTGTAGACAGCTCATGTCTTTGCTTCCCTTCACACTCGAAGGTACGTTCTCTACTTACCTGGTCATTCAAATAGCAGGAATTTACTTCCACCTTTCTAAAGCTTCAGATTATACTTTTGGCGCTCTCATCATGTATCTCCTCAACACGAGAACGCTCACCTTTGAAAGTTTTTACGGCTTTATCCCAAAATATGCCATTCTTTCTCATACCTGGGGCGAAAAAGAAGTAACGTTTCAAGACATTCAGAACCGGGATAAGGACAAGTCTGACAGGAAGGTGTCTGGGGATGTGTCCGGGGACAAGTCTGGGAAGGAGGTGTCTGAGGACAAGTCTGACAGGGAAGTGTCTGGGGATGATTCTGATAGGGAGGTGTCTGGGGATGATTCTGATAGGGAAGTGTCTGGGAACGACGCATCTAACAAAAGCGATAGAACTAGAAAATAAACGTTGTGTATGTATGTCGTAATGATTGATTGAATGTTGAAAGTGAATTGATATATACTTTTGGGAAGAAAGATGGAATTTCGTTCGAAGCGAAGCGGCTTGGTATGTCTAGCATAAAAACACTAGGGAGAGTCGGGTTCAGGAATGACGAGATGAGTGCGCTGTCGACGTCTTGATGTTCATTCTTGCTCGGAATTACTAATGTGCGGGAGTGGCTACGTATAGGACAGCCACTACTATCTGTGACGGGGAAGCTGGCCACACTGGGTACCTGGCCACTTGTATAATATCTTTGAATTGGGTGACTCTGGGGTAAAATTTGTAGTAAATATAAACACTATAAACCATCACGCATCCGAGTATCGAAGCTTGTGTGAGAGAGGGCAGGCAGTGGTCAGAGAGGATGCCCGGCAGCCGATGTCACGTGGTTTTCTTATGTAACGTCCCCTCATGGCTTCTTAGTTCCTCCAGTTGCGCAATAAAAACTATGTCGTTCTCAACAGTTATGGGTTTATTCTGGTCTTCGGCACCTCCGCTTCACTCTACAGTATTTATTTTCTCTTTACTCATTCTATTCTACAAGCTCAGGGCATTTTTTAACTGTAGATGTCCCTTTTCTCAGTTGTTGGAGGGTTAGATCCATTTGCCGTATTCTGATGCCAGATGTACGTGCATTGCCATGAGCTCTTGTAAGTTGTATAGTCAATTTTGATGTCTTTTTTAGCAATTCTCTGCACTTGTCAAGATTTTACCAAAAGTTTCTGGTCCATTAATGCTCAATCACTGTGTAGAAGCACCACTGGCATTACTTGAGGTCTTCATGGAAAAGCTGTATACTGGAATCGGTAAAGGGTGTTGACAGGCGAGGCTCCTAGGTGTGTGATATTGACCTCAAGCTACTATAAAAAGTCAAATTTATGGTCCTTTTGTTGCTGATAGTCAGTTCTTTGTAGTTTGGCAATTCTGGTTGACATTATATGGCCTATCCCTAGTAGCCCATTCCGACTTACCTCCAACTCATCTATACTCACCTCCAGCATTTCACTACACAATTACTACTCATTCTACATATCATACTACCTGGATAACCCTGGATAACATGTCTTTTATAATGTCTACAGTGAGAATTTGTCATGAACTCACTGGCCCGCCACCTTTCCTGAAGCCACACTGTCACGACCTGACCTAAAAGCAATACACCCTTGCCTATCCTAGGCAACCTGTTGGGGAGTGACAGCGATCGTGCGATGGAACCTGACCCTCTAAGCCTCGAGAATAGTGCGACTAGTCGATATACGCCTATATCAGACTGCGATTCGTGCGAATAACGATAGCCACGGATACGAGGAACCAGGAACCTAGTGTTGGCGACTCAGACTACGAGCCTAGAAGCTAGAAGAATAGAACTAGTATGGAAACCAAGGAGAATCGCAAGATAGACAGCCTTCGGAGCTGAGTCGACAACGAGAGTGGTGCGAATAAGCAAGTCGTCGCCTACCAGGAAAGTAGGATCAATAGAACAATGTGTCCTATGACAACTAAGATTGGATTCTAACTAACACTAGTGTTTATACAAGGTATATATACTATAAAGTAAAGGAGTATACTCCTAGCAGCAATAATGCCTCCTCCTCTCCGCTACCTACAATGTCTGATCATCCCTATGTCACCCGTCAACCCCTGCAATCAGCCGAGTCTCGGTGCCACATAAGAGATCAGCCCCTAACGTATTGTATGCCGTGTTCGGAAGTGCGATTAGTAATGATCCCGTGCCTAATCGCACTTCGGAATAGGAAATAAGTTGTCCCGGTTAGGCGATGTGGCTTCTGGTATGGTGGCGGGGTGGCGGACCGGCGAGTTCATGACATTACCCCCCCCTCTAGAAATTATTCGTCCTCGAATAATGCGATTTGCAATGGAGAATCATTAAATCTCCAGATTCGCAAACTTTAACCCAAATGAATGCCGTAAATTGATCGAAAATTCCGGCAGAAATCCCAATATAAAGTCGCATCGATCGGTGCCACTTCAAACGTCTCTCTCGAACCACCACTAACACCATCTAACACGCAACTCTAACACTTCCACTAGAGTGGTCCACGAGTTTAAAATACTTGCGGGTGCCCGCAAGTGTACCCGTGGGAAACTCGTGGGAAACTTGCACTTGCAAGTGAGAGTATTAAATTTGGAATCAAAAACTTGCAAGTACTTGCAAAAACTAACAAAAACTCGCAAGTTTTTCACCACTTGCAAGTATTTGAAGAGTGAGAGTATTGACTTCAGAAAGCCAATACTTGCAGAATACTTGCGCAAGTAACTCGCAAGTTAACTCGTGGACCACTCTAACTTCCACCTCCACCAACGCGATTTCGCGCGCGCAGCGCAAGGAATGTGCCAAAATACTGCGATCCTTCCATAACGCGTCGACTTTCGTCGATATCGACCTGACCCGACTCCAAGAACCACTTCCAAGTAATCCAATACCCAGACCTCGCAGTGACATCCAAGAGTCCATCGAATTCTGCCATTATTTTGCCCTCGCCAACTTCCGAATCCGAATCCGCGCACATCAAATCGCAGGCCTCAACGCCACTGAATGCGATTTCCTTCCTACATTTGACAGCGTCGCACAAGCCGCCTTCCAACAATACAATCATGCATATCAAGCCGCCGGCGCAACAAACCCTCCTTCTTTCGACCATCTATCTGATAACCAGTTGATGTATGGAGTTCGGGGCTTGATTTCCTGGGTCAATGCTTTTGTGCGTGGTTGTTGTTCTTTTCTTTCTACCGCGATTTACTATTCCTCCAGGCCCAAACCTTCGATATTATTTGCGACCTCCACAACCACCATGCTGCAGAGGTCTACTGCGATGACGAGTTAATGCAGATTTACCTCTGCACCGAGGCTGTGATGAAGGACATCGCAAACTCTTTCCTTCGGTCTGAACTCTGGCAACCGATCGACCCAGAGTTCCCGCCTTTTGAACCACGTCCCATGATATCCTTTGCGGAATCTCTTCCTAAACTCGCGAAACCTCTCATCCAAGAACTCGCTTATCCCAATCCTTTCGGCGATTCTAGTAATG
>ML179726.1:0-30818 GCA_004369135.1 Dendrothele bispora CBS 962.96 | reverse complement strand
ACTTACGGTGTCTTAATAAGTATTACTGTCTCTTAATGGCTCCCCCCCGATATCTTAATAACTATTAATACCTATTACGACTATTGAGGGATTGACAGTATTAAATACTATTAAGATTCCTTAAGGATCAGTAATGAATCATAATAGAGACCCCCCAAAAGGACTACAAGGTCAGTTTCTAACACTGGAGTGGGGTTTTTTCCCATTATATCGTACTACATTCGGACAAAAATAATAAATAAATAAAAATTTTACCGGGAATACCGATGTGAACGTTAACAGCAATTATGCGATCTTTTAGTTATGGCATCTAAAAAGCGCTAAATAATAATTTAGGACTTACAGATATCATAATCATAATTCCCTTTGTCTCCTGATATCACTCAGGGACTGACTATCAGTTTTCCTTATTAACATAATTCAGTTATGTATAATTGAGGTCTGAACAAGGTGTTCCTTTTAGCATAGGTCTCTACTATCTTCACTGATGTACTGATACCATCTATTTAACTAGACAGATCAATACTCCCAGATACGATTCGTAAAGTCGAACCTGGAACGGTTCATTTTGTCTTATTCAGGAGGTCTGTATCCTCTTCACCGACTCTGGTGACACCGATTATACTTATACTAATACAGAACTAGGTTTACCTTATCTTAATTGAGGTCTGATTTTAATAGAAGCTCAGGTCTGATTTCAGTTCAGATTTCAGATTTAGATTAATCTTAGATCTCGCTACTAGTCAACGTTTCTAGCGACTATGCGGGATGTTTTTGCGGGTTTATTCCGAATAAAACATCGCATTATCACTTTAAACGCCGTCTTTACCACTTATTTCCTGATCTCACTCGGGCTTGACGATCAATTTCACAATTATTGATCTCTTGCGCAAGTTTATTATTCCTCTTTACAAGTACTTATCTCTTTGGCAAATAAGACTTATAATATTGACTACATAAACTCACGGCCATTACTATAAGGTAGGTTTGAATACATGATGGTCAGCTTGCTCTGAACCATGATGGCAGTAATGTGAGATCGTGATAACCATGTTGAGTTCCCTTGTCAAAGCTTGCGCAGCTTCGGGGATAAGTGCAGACATGTTGAACCAATGGCTTTGATAGCCGCTAGATATCATTTACCTCATATTTGGACTGCGCTATTAATTACTTACAAGTCTAACAACTGAAGAGCTGATAGACGGTCAACCAATAACTGCTTAACTACAGCTGATAATCATAACGCTACTGGCCGTCGTCCGACAACTCAAAAAGCATATGATATTGACTTGTTTTCACCATGTTTGATATATAGCTATCTTAAGACTGTTCAACTGGAGAGCTTGATATGATCTCCCTCTGATGGCAGTCATGATAGAGCTTATCTACTGGCCGTGTAGTCCTTTATGGGGGGGATAGGATCCTAAGGACTGTCTCAGGTGGTATAAGGTTACCTACGACTTTCTGAGGTATCCAAATGTACCTAGTGTACCTGATGTACTCTTGGTACCCTTGGTACCTACGGTACCCTATGACACCCTACAGCAGATGTTTAGAATTCGAGGATGTCAAAGGATACCTACGGACACCTATTGGGTACCTACGGACCTACCTACGGACACCTATTGGGTACCTACGGACACCTATTGGGTACCTACGGACACCTATTGGGTACCTACGGACACCTATTGGGTACCTACGGGTATCGGGTACCTACGGGTACCTAAGGGTACCTCTCGACACCTACGGGTGCCTGAGGGTGCCTCTCGACACCTACGGGTGCCTAAGGGTGCCTCTCGACACCTACGGGTACCTAAGGGTGCCTCTCGACACCTACGGGTGCCTAAGGGTGCCTTTCGACACCTACGGGAACCTAAGGGTACCTCTCGACACCTACGGGTACCTACGGGTACCTCTCGACACCTATGAGTAGACTATGAGTACTTATCAACCAGTTTGTGCGTCGATACCGTTACCGTTAAGGGACATATTATTGACAAGATTTTATGTACGACTCATGCGATGTGATGTACTGTTATTAAAAATGTTTTTCTTAACTGGTTTTAATGTGACGGAGTAGATATGCGAAGACGGACTTACTTTCATCTCAGTCTGTGTTCTTGTTTCATCATTACTTATTATATGCATGATTGAGTATAACTTTAGTAACTGTAATGTGGACAAGTTTACGTTTAAAACTCATTGTAGTTTAAGATGTCGTTAGTTTTGTATGGTATTTTCCGTGGTCTCGATGGGTGTTTATTGAGACATATTGTCCGTCGTGAAACTTCAACTCCACAACGTGAGGTCCAGTGTCTCTTGCCGTGTAACCTAGATCTCCTTTTTGATACGTACTACAGTCGAGGTGTTGATAGCAACTTTTTCTTCTGTCTGTCTGTACACCGTATGGACATATCTACTACACAACTCGGTAATAGTAAACTACTGGTCGATGGGACTCAGTTTGTTCTGTTTACAATCTGTCCAGGGTCCCGCACTTACAACAATTCTGTCTCTACCACAACGTGAATGGCGAACATAAGGAACCACTTACTGAGGATCTACGATGTATTCGGATATTCCTTTGTCCCTTCTCCGACATTAACTGTTTGTATGGGTACCTATCAACATTATGACCAACTTGCTTCCGCTGTTATCTTCACAACTTTAAACTTGGTTTCCAGTGCTCCAAAAATTTTAGAGGCGGACTTATTTTAGTGCACAGTTTCTTCGAGCTCTTTCACTGCAGTAAAACGTTTCACTTTTGCCGTCGTGGACGACTAAAGTGAAACGTTTTACTGCAGTATTGAACTCAGTTTCGAACTCTCTTACTTTGCTCATACTCGAACGAGTTTGTTCCGTAAATGTTTGGGTTTCCCTGTACTACTCACCGTCGAAACACAAGACAGTCGAGACCGGATTATTTCTGTCCCCGACTTCTCGTCCACACACACGCACAAAGTTAAAGGAATCTAGAGACACAAATGGACTGAAAAACAATTATAAGTCTCTAGGTAATAGTGAACATGGTAAGTTTCTGAGTCTGAGCCAAACATATAGTTAACTCTTGTGTTGTTTATATTCTGAGGTCACTATATCTTTGTTACAACTTCATTGACTCCGGTTTCTTTATACAAATTTCCGAACATGAGCGTAAAGATGACTACTACTATTGTAAGTAAAATCTTAAGAGTAGGACACGTACACAACAATATAAACTTTGAACCTAAGTTGAGTTTGAAGTCTATAAGTAGACAGTTAGTTTTTTACATCTCTATAACACTATGTAGAGCACTTTTCTTTACGTTTCTCGTACAGAAGGACCTAAGAGTACTGTAACTTTCCAGGACGTTTTAGGCGTTGAAGAGTAAGCCGTCGGCACGAAGGTACGTTCAGCTTAGATTCTGGTCAGGTTCTTTGAGTTATTATGCTCACCCGGTCTGTCAAAAGTCGTCAACTTTTAACTCTGGTTCAAACCGAGGCTCTCGGTACTGGGTAAGTTGTCGACGCACTCAGTCCCGACCCAGTCGTGATCCCCCCTTGTATTCGTTTTTTTAGTAGCTCCATCACTGCTTCTAATCGACCTTACACGACGACTTAATAGGTTACCTCTGGAAGTCGCTTCTCTAATTTTTATATGCCCCGCAAGAAGTTTGGTTTCCACTCTCGTTCATCTATCATGGTGAAACTCGGGGTTTTTTATGGGTTTATTACTGCCAGGGATCTGGTTTGACCCTATACGGTTTTCCGTAGAAAGTTTAGCTCGAACCGGTATTGCCCTTAGTACGGGGTTCCGTTAGTTGTGTCAGAGTGTGTATAATTATCCATACTGTCCCATTTCCTTCAATTCATTTGTCACGCATCACGGACGCTTTCAAATTGGCGAAATTTTGAAAAAGTTCTTTGTCACAGAGGTTTCAAGGTGAATTTTGCACCAGATTGTCACGAAATTCTGCGCCAAATTGGGTAAAATTTTGTGATTTTTGACGAAAAATTTTCCGTTGTCATGGAGCACTTTAGCTTTGGGCAAATTTTTATTTTGTTTTGAGCCGTCACGGTCACGCAGGGGTGGCAAATCGATCAAAATGGGACAGTACATTATTTTTTTCTTCTCTGGCATTAATGGTGGTTTGTATCTTCTGTCACTTCATCACTCAAGTCATACAATGATTCCAGGAAAAAGATTTACATAAATATAAACTAATGGTACACAGTACAGATGAACACTAGTGAAATACATAGACACAATAAACCCCCAAAACTAACACAGCACAGCTATTCACTATCAATCACTATAAGTTTTGGATGTCAGTGAGACAATCATTCAATAGGAACACACCCTTACCATTAGGTGTCTTGAATAGAAGTGGTGCAGTACTAAAATAGAGCACGTGAGTGGAAAAGTGTTAAATGGATAGTGAATACCTCACCAAAACTTCTATCAATAATGATGAGGTGAGGGCAAGGGCGAGGTTGAGTGTGAGTGCGAGTGCGAGAGGCTAGAGAACAAAGGCAAGTGTGTATGTGAGAGCTCAAGTATCAGTCCAAAGGGGCAAGGGCAAGGGCTAGTACAAGAGGGCAAGGGCGAACACATCCAGACGACCGTGAAGAAAGCTTCACAAATGGATCCTCCCATCCAAAACAATGGAATTTTGAAAGCTTACCACAGTTGTAACGAGCCCCACATCTCACAAAGATTGATTTGGAAATGACACAATGGCGGAAAATGTTGCAAAGATTGGTGGAGAGCTGTTTCTGAATGTGAGAAAGAGATGACATTTGCTAGATCACCTTCAAGACTGGGAAGTTGCGTGTTGCACGATGATGGTTGTTTGGAGGTCCAAAGGAAGGGGGAGACTTGAGGAAAACAAGCCAGAGAACAAGGGCAAGATGGTGAGGAGTAAAGAAGCGATGCAGAAGTTCAACGAAGTTGAAACTCCGCTTCAATTAACCACGTGATTGCGAACAACGTCTTTGCAACATCTGCCGCTTTTAACATTGCCGCTTCTCCTGCCTAGTGTTGCGTCCAGAACCTTCCACTCCAGCTCTATCTCCAGTGGTTCTACCTCTAGCTCTCAGACTGTTTTGAACTCACTTTCCATCCTCTGCTCCTATTTCAATCAGGCAATAATGCCATGTCCGCCCAAGTCAATGGTGGTCTTGTTGTTCTCGTTGCTGCTGGTGCTGCCTTGTTTGCTCTCTGAGCAAGCATAAACCTTGACCACCAGAGACAGGTAGTAGAATTTGGACGACTCAATATTGCCTGACATTAGTTTTGATTGAATGGTTCCTTTTTTCTTTTTATCAATCCCGAGAATCTGTTTTTTTCTATACCAATTCTTGACTTGTTTTCAAACTTCCTGTCTTTTACTGGGTTATATTTTTTGTGCCTGTGTATACAGCTATCTATATACTGTGCAGCATACAATTTGGAAAATTGGCAGGGACAAGAAAGTCTGTAAAATAATTTATGTATTTTCAAAGTGGCATAGAGATGGTATATCAGTTCTGTCCAACAGTAGCTCCTTATCTCAATCTTGAATTCAGAATAAACATATATGCTTATGATCAGGAACTTAGGTGTAATTCTCTTGAATTATGAATGTAAATCTGAATGCTCAAGGATTACTGATAATGTTCATAACAAATCTGGAACTTTGGTGTAATTATCTTGAATTATGAATGTAAGATCTGGATGCTCAAGAACTACTAATAATTACAGACATTACGGAGGTGATTGATAATACTTGATAATTACTGATAGATTATTGGGCATTATCTCTGGGTAGTTTTCCTGATGCAATTACCTGTTTGATCAGTTTTTAAGAGGCAGATTTATCATTGGAGCTAATATGAACCATTTAGATTCTGAAAGTAAACAAATGTAAACAACGTGATAAACATTGCTTTTAGAACCTTCCCTAATCCTAAACCCTAACTCTAACACCCTAACACTAACCCTAACACTAACCCTAACATCTCTAATCACCTAAGTAGCTAGTTGCAGGGTACAGTCCAGATCAGGGGGGGGGCATTTTTAGATAGGGGCTATTCAGGCCTTTTGGTGTCAGCCACAATATGTCACTTACAGCCAAACTTGCAATTGTCGTGTTGACATTATGACGTGCACAATTAGAAGTGTATTACTGTATCTGGTGATGTCACACAAAAAATTGCCCATAAACCTTCCAAAACCAAGATTTTTACCATATCTGGAAATCAAAGTGTGGTAAATTTTCCTTTTATGGTATGCTGTTGCTAGTCTAGATGATGATTTGTCATGTCACAGTGCACACCCTGTCGCTTCCATTCACAGTAATTTTTGGGGAAAACACAGTGACTAGAGAACAGCATGGGTAAACCATGGCTACTTTTGGGGCTACCCATACCCATCAAAACCCAAACCCTTTTTGTGGGTAGGGGCTTTTTTCATGGGTACAGTCAGTGGCAGATGGGTTACAGGTCATCCATGGATCTATGGGTTTTGAACAATTCTCTATGTATTTTTGGACTGCTCTCAGGCTTGAACCCACTGCTTAATGGACTAAAACATTAATTTTGATAAATAGGTTACCAACTCAGCCATCTGAGAAGTGAAAAGTAGAATTTCAAAGCTCTCTGGAAGGCTTCAGGCTTGCCCATGGGTATTATATGTGGGTATGGGTTTGCTTGGGTTTGAAATTACTGACCCGTACCCACATACCCATACCCACAACCCATGCAAACCTGCATACCTGTGCTGTTCTCTAACAGTGACTACACCCTGTGTCGTTGGCTTTGTACACAAAATTATTGCTATATAGTAAAATGGAATGTGCACATGATACTGCATTTCCAGTTCATATTTTGTGCACAAATCCCCCTTAGACTCTAGTAAATCTTACTGCAGGGCCCTCAAGTCTTTTGTACATTGATTATTCTGAACCTACTGATGGACCACCTTCAAGTTATGGACCATTGGTCCATCATTATGTCATTCTTGATCCATCAACATATTGGATCAATGCTGGGTTTATTCTGGCTTTTTGTTGCGCTCACTATCCACTGCTCCACTCACATCCCACCATGCTACTCTCCTCATATTGTAGTTTGTATATTTTTACAGTCAAAAAATTCGATCTTTTGATGATTTTTACTCCCAATATTTAAGGATGGATCACCCAGACATCTTTCATTTTTTTCTGCGTGGTCACAAAAAAAAGTCACATGTTTTGTAATACTGATTTGCTAAAGTGTTTGTCAAACTTTACCATTGCAGGGTCTCCGAGTCACCTAATGAGAGGTCTGTGGCAGTAGAGGCCTCATGGCCCAAAAATGTAAAAAAATCTATACATGTTCACGCTACTAGAGTGTTTTCTGATGATTGTACTCACTCGGTAGCAGGTGTTGCCGCCAATGCGAGAGTTGGCCCTACTGATTATAATGCTAAAATGCCGAGGAATATTGTAATGCTCATAGAGGAAAAGTGATCAGAAATGTCATTGACATCAGCATGACTGATGTGACCTTGTCCAAATTCGCAGCCTGACCAGCAATCAATTTTCAAACCAGACTGGACCTTGGGTAATCCTCTCATCAACTGTAGCCAGAACATAAGAATTAGAATAGTCAATCACTTGACCCATGCTATATACAAAAAACCACATGGAAGTAGTCAGATACTAGCTTGTATGTATCATAACTAGAAAATAGGGATGTTTGGAAACCTTTTTTTTCGAAAAGCTTAGACGAAACTCATTTTTGACTCCAACATGTACATATACTTTCACATACCACCATTATCTTAATGACATGTCCTCACAAGTTTAATATATTTTAAAGACATAAAGAGAAGGTCAAACAATTAATACTGTACACCAAAGGGCCAATCTGTTCTATTCTAGTGCCATTGGTTTTTGATACCAACACATATTTTCTGTTCCACTTTCTGGTATGTTTTTTTTTTTGGTGCTTGCCCTCTTTTGTCATATCCCATATGTCTCTAGTTTTGGCCCCTTGTTTGAGGTTTCATATGTGGCTTCATTGTGTATATACTGATAATCCCTTTTTGCGAGTACATTTGATATGTTTCGGTATATGATTTTTCAATGATACTTTTTTCCTTTTTCTTTTTTTGTTCCATTTATCTGTATATGTCGAAGTCACCCACAATTCTCTATATAAGGTAGGGGACATGCAAACGCAACCAACCCCGCGTGGCTTTATTTGTAGCTCCTTATACGGTAATTATTCTTTCTCACAGCACTTTTGAAGCTCGTTTGGCACAACTACTCATCTTAGGCCAAATCCCCGCAGTCATTTCATGTATAAATGTGTCCTGGAGTGCCCCAAATATTTTGGTGATTTTTGAGTGAGAATTGAGGGAGTTTATCTCAAATTACAGGTTGGAATATCACTGGTTACTGTATACAGATCCTATCTTCTTATAGTTCCACTGCTTAAATATTCCTAAGAGCTCACAAGATTACTCAGACCTTCCAGTGGTTAGAGCTGCTCAAAAGATCTTATATGAACATGGAGATTAATGCAGGTTGAAGTGTAGGACAGACGCGCTAATGATGTACATGTATTAATTTCTCACGCAACTTGACGCGACCTGACGCGCATGTACACCGACTCACCACTGCTCAAGATCGCCAAATGCAAGGCATATGTCTTGAATTGACTAGCAGCAACCTTAGTGTACTCTAGTACTTATTTTGCTGATTATTTATCTTAGAACAGTTACTTCACTCCTTGTAGCTACTCCAAATTGACGAGTTTGTGCAGTAATCTGAAATAAACTCCCTCAATTCTTACTCAAAAACCACCAAAATATTTGGGGCACTCCAGGACACATTTATACATGAAATGACTGCAGGGATTTGGCCTAAGATGAGTGGTTGTGCCAAACGAGCTTCAAAAGTGCTGTGAGAAAGAATAATTACCATATAAGGAGCTACAAATAAAGCCACGCGGGGTTGGTTGCATTTGCATGTCCCTGTCACGACCTGACCTAAAAGCAATACACCCTTGCCTAACCTAGGCAACCTGTTGGGGAGTGACAGCGATCGTGCGATGGAACCTGACCCTCTAAGCCTCGAGAGTAGTGCGACTAGTCGATATACGCCTATATCAGACTGCGATTCGTGCGAATAACGATAGCCACAGATACGAGGAAACCAGGAACCTAGTGTTGGCGACTCAGACTACGAGCCTAGAAGCTAGAAGAATGGAACTAGTATGGAAACCAAGGAGAATCGCAAGATAGACAGCCTTCGGAGCTGAGTCGACAACGAGAGTGGTGCGAATAAGCAAGTCGTCGCCTACCAGGAAAGTAGGATCAATAGAACAATGTGTCCTATGACAACTAAGATTGGATTCTAACTAACACTAGTGTTTATACAAGGTATATATACTATAAAGTAAAGGAGTATACTCCTAGCAGCAATAATGCCTCCTCCTCTCCGCTACCTACAATGTCTGATCATCCCTATGTCACCCGTCAACCCCTGCGATCAGCCAAGTCTCGGTGCCACATAAGAGATCAGCCCCTAACGTATTGTATGCCGTGTTCGGAAGTGCGATTAGTAATGATCCCGTGCCTAATCGCACTTCGGAATAGGAAATAAGTTGTCCCGGTTAGGCGATGTGGCTTCTGGTATGGTGGCGGGGTGGCGGACCGGCGAGTTCATGACATTACCCCCCCTCTAGGAATTATTCGTCCTCGAATAATGCGATTTGCAATGGAGAATGATTAAATCTCCAGATTCGCAAACTTTAACCAAAATGAATGCCGTAAATTGATCGAAAATTCCGGCAGAAATCCCAATATAAAGTCGCATCGATCGGTGCCACTTCAAACGTCTCTCTTGAACCACCACTAACACCATCTATGGCCAGCAACTCTAACACTTCCACCTCCACCAACGCGATTTCGCGCGCGCAGCGCAAGGAATGTGCCAAAATACTGCGATCCTTCCATAACGCGTCGACTTTCGTCGATATCGACCTAACCCGACTCCAAGAACCACTTCCAAGTAATCCAATACCCAGACCTCGCAGTGACATCCAAGAGTCCATCGAATTCTGCCATTATTTTGCCCTCGCCAACTTCCGAATCCGAATCCGCGCACATCAAATCGCAGGCCTCAACGCCACGGAATGCGATTTCCTTCCTACATTTGACAGCGTCGCACAAGCTGCCTTCCAACAGTACAATCATGCATATCAAGCCGCCGGCGCAACAACCCCTCTTTCTTTCGACCATCTATCTGATAACCGGTTGATGTATGGAGTTCGGGGCTTGATTTCCTGGGTCAATGCTTTTGTGCGTGGTTGTTGTTCTTTTCTTTCTACCGCGATTTACTATTCCTCCAGGCCCAAACCTTCGATATTATTTGCGACCTCCACAACCACCATGCTGCAGAGGTCTACTGCGATGACGAGTTAATGCAGATTTACCTCTGCACCGAGGCTGTGATGAAGGACATCGCAAACTCTTTCCTTTGGTCTGAACTCTGGCAACCGATCGACCCAGAGTTCCCGCCTTTTGAACCACGTCCCATGATATCCTTTGCGGAATCTCTTCCTAAACTCGCGAAACCTCTCATCCAAGAACTCGCTTATCCCAATCCTTTCGGCGATTCTAGTAATGACGATACTCGTTATCCTCAACCAAAGTCGGACGCGATTCGTCGTCGAAAAGTAGAGTTGGAGCGGAAAATCGCGAAGAACATGGCGGAATGGCTTGCGATTACCGAACCAGCCAACTACTACGGTCGTCAAATGGCCAATGCGTTGAAGGCTGATCCGCGATTTGTCGGTGATTTTCTCTATGGGCAAACGCATCCAGGTAGGAACAAACACGCCAACGATCCCTTTTATCAACAGCTCAAAACCAACTTCCCCGTCCCTTCATATCGACAACCGTACACTCCCGATCCCGATCACGATGACAAGACCTGTCCTGGGTGTGTGAGCTACGCGATTAGGCGTCAAAACGCCATTTCGAGTTCCCTCCTGCGCGACCCCGGGGTAGATGTGTCGATCCCTCGCGACGAGGATGTACATATGTCTTCTCCTCCGCCACAGCCCTCAATCCAACCGTTATTGCCCGCGGATCCCGACATCCTTTCTGTGCCTCTAGAATCGTTACCGCGAGTTCAAAATCGCGCGTATGTCTACATCCCTTCTTCGAAATCGCGGGGTAAACAACGTGCCCGAGACCCGACACCCTCCGAGTCAGGTTCAGATGAAGAATGGCAGCCGGATGCGCCTTCGGCTAAGCGCAAGGCATCGGAGGAACCTGTGCCGGCCAAGTCTGCCAAAAAGCCGAAGCCTGGAGCTTTCTCGGCATCTTTCAAAACAGCTCGGAAACCCAAAGGCGATGCCAAAATCGCCGATCTTAGTGCGATTCGCGAATGGGTGTCCAAACCCTTGCGTAATACACCCGCGATTTACTTCGCCTACCCCACCTACACCGACTCTGACCTCCTACCTTCCATCCCGTGGACTAACAACGACGACCAGCAGATCCATCCACCTTCCGTCTCCGAAAGGGTCAATCGCGTATCTAATTACGCGTCACCCCAAATGAGCATTCGTCCCATGGAGATGTGGAGATCGACGACTCCCCCTCCTGTTGTTTCCAACCGGTCCTTCTCACGTGTCCAGGCAAACTTCTCCCTCTCACGTACTCCTGGCGTCATATACCTCCTTCCTCGCGACCCGTGCAAATTATGCGTGCGACAAGGATTTGTATGTGCATATCCGAAACTCGCGTTTTCCACTTGGGATGATCCCAAGCCGGAAAAGAATAGACGATGCTTGGGGTGTCGATGGAGGAGCATCAAGTGTGTGCTGGAAGACGACGATGATCCACACTTGCGACCGTACCAATGGGATGGGTACAAATTTGTACCATTCCATCATCGACGGCCTTTTGGTAAGTTCTGTCTCCATCTGTTGTTGCGATTTGCGCGACTAACACTTCTTTCTTGCCAGTCGCGCCCATTGATAACAACCTGACGCCTACAACGGAACGGTGGAGGGATATTGACACGGAAACGGATCGAGGGAATGCGGAAGCGGGACCATCAGGATCGTCTTGAAACTTTCGAATATCTTGTAAATCATATAGTAGCATAGCGGTCTTGTGCGATTTTAATCGCAGAATGTTATTTCTTGAATGTCGCAAAGTGCGACTCGTATTCCAAAGTCGTGTGTGAAAAGGTTCGATGTGTGAGAAAGTAAGATTCAACTTCGAATCTATATTCCAAAAAGGTCTATATGCTCCGAAGAGCAGACCAAAGTCGCGAATCTACTCCAATGTTCGTGGCTCAAGGCGTTTCAACATTGGAGGATAAGTCGACTGTCAACGCGGGTGTCCTAAAACCAAAATCCTAAGTCCAAAGTGCTTCCGATGTGCGATTCTCGTGAATCGCAAGTAGTACTGGCTGAATCGCACAGTCTACAACTTCATAACGAATCTCCCAGATCCGCCTAGACCTCCCACCAAATTCTCCAGATTCAAAAGGCGTTGTTTTATCCAATCCAGATCTGTGGTGTGCCCATCATTCCTAAGATGGGTGTCGACCAAATCTCTGATTCTTTTAGCCTCCGAGGTATATTCCTCCATCAAAAGAGTACCTTCGAACCACCTCCTTTCCAGATCCGAAAACTCGATCGCAAAACACCTTCATCCGTTCGGCTGCAAACCAAGGCTTCAAAGTGGATAGCGGACCCAAATGAATATTATATTCATCCGCTATGGCTCCCATGTATTCTCCATAGGACATCCCCCTTGGTGCGATTCCATCTCCAAACTGGGGTGGGAGCATTATTCGCAGTTCTTCTACGCGCTTCCTGTTTAGTCCTAACATATTGGACTACATTCCGCTTGCGAAATAACTCGTTTAATGCTTCCTCACTCTTCCGATTCGCAAGGATCCATTGCAACACTTCGGAGTATTCTTCATTGAGAATTTCCTCGAGTGATAGCATCAAATCCTTTTGCGATATGGAATACCTCTCAATGAGGTCCAGTTTCAAAGTAGATGTTTGTCGGAAATGATGAATGACGGATGCGATTACCAGCTTTTGGTGTAAGATTCGGTATTGGATAGAGATAGGTGATTGCCTCATTCTTGGAAGCAGGATATCTAAAGCCGAAAACAAACGGCGATTCCATGCGAATACCAAGATATGATGCAAGACGTAGTTTCTAGAGAGTAGCGCATAATCATATGCGACTACGAGAATAGGTTGCATGAGGTTGCGAATCGCAACAAATACGAGTAGTGCCGCCTTGGCACAAGTCATCCAGAATGCGAGTACCAAGAGTATGGCTCCTATAGCCACAGCGTAAGATAAATCGCGGTCCATTAGAGGTTCCTTTAGTCTCTAGAGCTAGATTCCAAGAGTATAGATCTTGATTTCGATAGCGAATATGAGTGCTCGTATACAGAGCGAATGAGTCGAGTAGGGGATAAGTACTCGTCCGTTAAGGAACACCAAGTCTCGTTTTATAATAGGAGTACTTGATACTAGAAACGAATGCGAATCACAATAAATGTGTCCGGTAAAACGGTGAGCGAATGTTTGTGAGACTTCGATTAATGAATGAGAAATAGGGGAACGCAACGACAGTGCACGATCCGACACTCCTGAACAGTAAGGAGAATCCAATCTACTGTCACGACCTGACCTAAAAGCAATACACCCTTGCTTTACCTAGGCAACCTGTTGGGGAGTGACAGCGATCGTGCGATGGAACCTGACCCTCTAAGCCTTGTCGAGTAGTGCGACTAGTCGATATACGCCTATATCAGACTGCGATTCGTGCGAATAACGATAGCCACGGATACGAGGAACCAGGAACCTAGTGTTGGCGACTCAGACTACGAGCCTAGAAGCTAGAAGAATGGTACTATTATGGAAACCAAGGAGAATCGCAAGATAGACAGCCTTCGGAGCTGAGTCGACAACGAGAGTGGTGCGAATAAGCAAGTCGTCGCCTACCAGGAAAGTAGGATCAATAGAACAATGTGTCCTATGACAACTAAGATTGGATTCTAACTAACACTAGTGTTTATACAAGGTATATATACTATAAAGTAAAGGAGTATACTCCTAGCAGCAATAATGCCTCCTCCTCTCCGCTACCTACAATGTCTGATCATCCCTATGTTACCCGTCAATCCCTGCGATCAGCCAAGTCTCGGTGCCACATAAGAGATCGGCCCCTAACGTATTTGTTTGCCGTGTTCGGAAGTGCGATTAGTAACTGATCTCGTATGCCTATGATTATGCGCTACTCTCGGAATAGGAACTACGTTTTGCCGGTTAGGCGATGTGGCTTCTGGGGTATGGTGGCGGGGTGGCGGATCGGCGAGTTCATGATTGTCGGCTACCTTAGGTATCCTGCTTCTTTGCGTGAGTCTTTCAATGGACCTATATCATTTTTATATCTGAATTTAAGCCATAATTCACTAGTAATCGCATCAGTCATTCCTCATTTCCGACAATCATCTATTTAATTAAGGTGTATCTAATGTTGGTATGTATTCTATACCTATTGAAAATTTTGATGGGACCAATCCACAATGATTACATGGACCAGAGTCCCAAGCATCGTTGAAATAAGTAACAGGTTAAATTGTACACAAAGAGGCTACTGGAGGTGCAGTTAATTGTGCACAAACCAAATTTCTGCACAACAGTATGCTTTGTGTACAAAAACTATGATATACACTGGTGGCTACAGGTCTGACCTGTGAATTACGAGGCCGAATGAAATGAGGACTTGTTCTTACTAAACATGAGTATGCAGGTGGCTGTGTCCTTTCCTCATGTCAATTCCATTTGGAATGTGGGCACGTGGTAAATATTCAATGCTGCCATATCAAGCAGATCACAGATTCTCAAGTAGGTCTGCTCAGCAACATTCCAAACTAATGGCCTCGTATCTGCCACACGCAGCAATGGCCCACTTCAACTTCATGGGTACTATATACTTAGCCTAAGTATGTAGTGTAGGAACTGCTCATATGTAGTATAGACCTTCGGTAAGTATACACCGTCAGTAAATGTTATATGGGTAACAGGGTAGCAATGTAATTTTCCAAAACGGGTTAGATAATGATCACATGATTTTGTGCATTTTTATTTCCAATCCACAAAAAACCAGCCAAGTGATCGAAGAATTGTTTTTTTGAGGTACCACAAGACCCTTAACTCCTAAAGGGGTAGCGGGAATAACCGATAGGATGTGCCTCTGCCTTTCCACTGACTTTATGTCTCACTAGGATTCTTAACACCCTTGGTTACATTGTGGAGCTGTGTCATGAAAGTTGCGTTGAATAGGGGTGAGGTGAGAATTCAAATCTTTCGCTCTCTCCCCTTGTTGTCCTTATTCCATTCTTTTTTTTTTGCTGTGCTTGGGCATAGTCACCGCTTTCTCTTCAATGGGAAATTCATAATCTATGGCTACGGAACTTACTGATTTGATGTAAACCAGGCGTTTATAAACTAGTACGACTTGGGACAATCCGACAGATGCAGAATCTAAAGTCATTTTTTAATATGGAGGCTAGTGCGTTTACTCGTTACCGCCGCATGAACGCATATTCACTAACGTTACCCATCTTTTTTGTTCAAACCATCATCCGTGATGATCTCTCTCTGCTGATTGGGATCATCTATTCCCTATCAAACCTTGTTCTTTCTTCATCTCTAATCTCCAATACCACTTCTCATTCCAATAACAGTCCGATATAGACCCACTTCATACTGTTTTATATTTTACCATACACTGACGGGTGATCATAGGCTCGAAGGGAAGGTTTTGAAAGACGTCGAAGAATCAGAAGAGGGGACGGGTTGACTGATGATGAAATTGATGAGAATGATTTGGAAGGAAAAGATAGGAGAAGATCAGTACAGGATCTGTGGTCCCCTTTTTCTAGCGCTCCAACGAAACTGATTGATCCATTTATGAGTACACTGTTGTACATTGCGTTGACCTGATCTTGTCTCATGACCAGTTTATTTCTCTCTTTTAAGATATCACTGATTAATTAGTTCCGTCTCTGTTTGGTTTAAAGTTGCAGATAAGTATGGCGTTTGGTCTAGTAAATCTGTTTCAAACTTAAATTTAAGACCCAGGATTAATAGTGATGATTTGATCGAACTGTTCGTGAAGTAACACAGCTTGAAAGTCCAAGATATAAAGGACACTTTCAAGTGTCCTTCTCTCACCTCTCTCTACCAAGCTATTCATGTCTTCAACACAATCCCGACCTCTCTCTGACAGCGATCTCTTGGCTATCAAACATTGGTTTGGAGACACGGCGATTGGTTTCTTATTGTATGGCGTTCACGCAACATTCGCTCTTACAGCCATTTGTTTAGTAATGTGTGTACGCCCAATCCTTCAGCCAAATTTATGTCCTGATACGAACTCAATTAGCCGCAGAAAGACGTCTGGATCAAATCGCATGACTCCTGTGTTACTTCTCACAGGATTTATGTTGTTGACCAGCTTAGTTTCTATTATCTGCGACTTAGAAATTTTCATCCAGCAGCTCCCATCACTGAGTTTTAATCCACCAAACTCTGAAGAGTTAAAAACAATGTTTACAACAATGGACATTATTAAAAGCTTTACGGACAGGCTCAATGTATGGTCTCTTGTTCAAAGTGTGTTCCATGGTTGATCACACTCATTAATCTGATAGTATATCATCAGTGACGGGATTGTAGTGTGGAGAGCATGGATCCTGTTCCCAGAGAATTTTCCTGCCAAACTGATACTGTTGCTCTGCATGATTGGTTCCTTCGGTGAGTATATGTCCTAGGTGTATATCACAAGTTTTAACGTCATTACAATCAGCCGGAGGTTTTGTAGACGAAGGGTTTGCCGTGGCACAACTTGTGAAAAATCCGGATAGTGATAGCTCAAACTTCAATTTCTTGATCTTGACCCTTCCACTTCTTTTCACAAATATGATAGCTACTCTGCTTATTGGGTATAAGACATGGTGAGGCCATCAAATCCAAAGCAAGATCCTGGATAATAACAAGTGATTTTACAGGTACCATTACCAAGATGTTAAAAAGAATCTGAATAACAGTGGCATATCTTCCAGCAGGGTACAGAAAGTTCTATTACTGTTGGTTGAATCTGGATTAATGTATTGCATTTTGTGGGTAAGTAAAAGAAATTGCTTTTGTTTTTGTTCTATCAAACATGAAGTGCAGATAGTTTATATCATAATTACATTCCGATATGATTCCACAAATGCTATAATCGGGTCCTTGATGGCAGCAGTACCACAGCTTTCAGTGTGTTCTATACTCTCTTTTTCTAAGAATATGCAATATTAATGCTGAATTTCACTAGGCATTATACCCAGCTCTTATCATTGTCATAGCAGCAGCTGAAAATGCCAAGCCTGCCACCATTGAAGAAACATCTTTATCACAATCAATTTGCTTTGCCTCACGTCAAGCAGGTAATTCTGAAAGGTACAGGTCAATGCCAGAATCCCAATTCAATGCACCTAGAACTACAGCACCAGAAGCTGAGCATAAAGGAGGCCAACTTCAAAATATAACTTGATTTGAACACATTCAACTGTTACGGGACCGGGAAAGTCGATACGTTTTGGTCTAAACAGGACCACATCGGTGACCAACAAGCCTCTGACTTCCTCGACCCAGTAATAATTCGCCTTCATAGCATATCAGTAAGGATTTGAGCTAGTGACTCGAGGTTGTAGTAGATGCCTGTAGCACAACTTACAAGGGCATACAAAAACATACTTTAGTAAAGAACTCCTGTCACTCAACTGTACCATAGAAAATGAAGAATGAAAAATGATCCCATTAGCTCCTTATGTAACTCAGTTATCTACAGTAAACGATATATCTTCGTAGGAAAGCAGGAACCGGAACAATGAACATAAGCCAAGTCATAAGGAGAAATAATTACATTTATGATGTGACCACCGACGCTAGGGATGAGTGAAAAACTCCCTTCGAGTTCTTGACTGGGTAATTTACAGGAACTCCTGTTGGGGATCCACGATCGAAAGTTTTCGTTTTTCCGTATATTTATGAAAAGCTCTATAAAGGAGAATTTTATGTATCCTTTTTGCCTCAGTCGATCACCAACGTGATCTTGATTGTCAAAGTGACCTTTATTACTAATCAGGCATCAGAAACTCCAGCTTGAAGCTCCTTTCACTGTGGTCTTGTTTGGATGAGACTCCCTCGCCCCCCCATTCCGTCCCAGACCTGCGGTGGCCCGCTTCACTTCATGCTGCATTACCAACCTAAAGCACTAGTGACCGAATGCCGATCCTGCATTCCATCTACATAAGTACTTAATATTAATATGAACCAAAGGCAAAGCACATTATAATGCTCATTAATGATTGTGAATGAACGTGAAATCCACAGAAGCACTTCAAAATTTGAAACGTAAATCAAGGGTATTGTATAAGATGCCATCTAAGTTAATGTCGATGAATTGTTAAAATCTAACGCGCAATATAGTTGAATATACTCAGCAAGTCATAATCATCCTCTGCTACCTACACATTCTCCTCGTCAAATTCCACCGTACTAGTCACGTCAGCCCACTGATCTACGGTTTTCAGCATTAAAGTGCACTTATTCCTAATATCCTGCATCGAATCTCCTCCCAAAGGCAAATATATTGGCCATTCCCTCAACGTTCCATCCGCTTTCAAGGCTTTCCCTTCGCCTCTCACTACATCCACTACAAGCTCAACTCCTTTATCAGGGTCACCTTTCTGTTTGCCATCTATCGCTTTGAAGGCTGAAAGGACTTTGTTTCGCATTGCGTCGTAATCTGGGATGAGATGATCGTCTATGTAGGGTTGGGAGAGGATGCGTTCGGTTCGGAAAGCTCCGGGCTCGACGATGAGAGTACGGATGGAGAATGGGGCGATTTCGCAGGCTAAGGTTTCACTGAATACTGTAGGCAAGATGAATCAATAACTCGGAAACGACGAGGGAAAGAATGGACCGTAGACGTGCCTCTCAATGCCGCCTTCGATGAAGTGTACATTGCTAATGAGGAATTAGATCAGTTTGGATACACAACCGTTCATAAATGTATATATTTACAGGTGGACTAGGAACAAAAAAGATCAACACAGGCATTTGCAAAACGGTAGCTAAGTCTTAACACTTACAGGAATCTCACACTTCCAACTGCTCCTGCTTGCAATCATAACAATCGTACCCGAACGCCTAGCCCTCATCGAAGGAAGAACCGCATTCGTCACGTCTATAATCCCAAACAGGTTTGTTTGAAATTGCTCCCTGAAGTGTTTTGAACTGATTCGCCACGTTATTGATTATGCAAAAAAGGTGTCGACATCGAAATTAGCGATTCCACCAAAGCCAAGTGCATCATGACCTGATGTGTACTTACCTCACTTCCTCAACTATACCTTTGAACCCAGTCCCAGCGTTATTAACCAAAATATCTACCCTTCCCCAAATATCTATGGCCTCCTTGACCTTGGCTTGTATCTCCTCTGTACTCCAATTTATATCCAACTGCAACAGACGGAGGTTCGAATCTAAATTCGCCATTATTTTCGACTGGGACCCATTGACGGCGCCGTTGGTGCTGGCAACTTCGGAACGGATTTGTTCCGATAGATTTTTGGTGGCATCGAGAGTACGCGATGTAGCGATAACTTTGTCTCCTCGACGAAGAGCGGATAAGACGAATCGACGTCCGAAGCCAGAAGAGGTTCCTAGAGGGCGAATATTTTGATTTGAACAAAAACAATGGTTTTCTCGGATAATAGTAGGCTCGTGAAACTAAAATTTACCTGTAATGAGCCAGACGTTCTGTGTCATGTCTTCTGAAATGTCTAAAAATCGTGGGTATAAAGAAGAAGGAGAGGCAAAGAACTGTGTGCGTCGAGTTTCAGAGGGAAGACAAGTTCCCCTGGTACCTTTAATCCAAACTGCATTGACGTAAAGACCCGGTACCCATAGTAAATGAGCTCATGCCGCGCACGTACACTGGGTCGTTGCAGATAAGTGTCTCCAGAGGAATTAAGATATCGAGGGGAGTGATGGTTATACTTAGGCTCCGTGATGGATGGATAGCTATGATGCACCAGTATGTATATTTATATTCCCGTAGGTGTGCTTTTTTTCCCCTGCCAGACGCACTACGGGGTTCGGTTTGCTCACCCATGGTATATATAGGCATCGATGATACGTACTTATGAATAAACATTCCAGAGTAACATCAGCCCATGAGTGGGTTTGAATCAGAGGTCCGAGGTAACCATTGAATCCATATAGACAGGTCGTGAGCAGACTTGTACGATTTGTGTCGGACAAATGTCAATCAAGTTAACGTGAAGAGGAAATTTTTCGAGTCAGCAAGGATGTGTCTAATTATAATTAACCCAAGGATTGGTTTAGTAGGGGAAGGGGGTTCCAGATGATAGGATGATAGTATTAGGATGATGGAGATCCGCGACTGACGGTATTTTGATCATGACCCGCTAAGCGCTACGCGGGGATAACCTACCCCGTGAGTTGTACACAATCAAAATCGTTTACGCTACCACCTCAGTCTCATGTAATACCTACAGCAGCTGTGTAACCTACAAACTAACAATCCCCTCGCCTTTTACTAGGGGATTCCGTGTGGGTTGCACATTCAAAGCTGCATTCCTAATCTTTGGGCTTCCACAATGGATCTCTTCGTGAGATTTCTGTTTCTTTTTTTATTTCTTTCGTACACCGAAGTATCGAAGGTAGTATTGGAGCTCATTCGTTTACTCCTTTGTACAACCTTTTTGGTCTTGGTTACATTTGATTCACTTACAAGCATACGTATTCAAAATACTACTACCAAGTACGATAAACCTCACGAAAGTCCAGTCCATATGTAAATCCGTGTATGTAAACGACGTGGTACACATGGATCTCTTCGTGAGATTTCTGTTTCTTTTTGTTTTTCTTTCTTTCTTTTTTTGCTTCTTTCGTACAGACGAAGCTGGTATTGCCAAACAGGATCCATTTGTTTACCACTACAGCCAGTTCCTCTGTACAACCTTCTCGATACTGATACATCAAATTACCTACGAAACATATTCAAAAACACTACTACTAAGTACGATAAAACCTCACGAAAGTCCAGTCCAGTCCATAAGTAAGTCCGTCCGTGTATGTAAACGATGTGGTAACTAGTATGTGCTGCCTTAATTCTACCACAATTGTCTGTAGCCAAATCCCAAATAATTAATTTACTTCTTGCCTCCGCTCAACCACTTGTCAAGTCCGAGTCCCGAGTAGATTTTATCGAGACCCTGTGAAAGAAAAGAAAAGTGCAGTTGTAAGTATAAGTACATATTCAAGAACGATCCAGAGATATATGAGGAAGGAAGGAAAGAAAGGATGATTGAGAGAAACTCACAGTCGCAGCAACGATACCTTTCAAAAGACTGTCCAAACCCAGTCCGCTCAAGAGGTTACCGAGAAGATTGAGTACACCGGCTAGGAGCATCATGACACCGCCGACGATTTGAGTGAGGGGTTCTATTTTTTTTTTAGATTTTATCACTTATTAGAAAGGAACAAGAAATAGACATTGAAAACGAGAAAAACACGCACGACCCAAAGCGTCTAACAACGGTCCGAGATCCCTCTTTGCCTTGGGGAAGTTGTCGAGTTTGTCTCTGGCCCATTCTATCGTTCCACCAACTTCTTCCAACATCTGCAAAAAAAAAGGCCTCAGTCAAACCAAAGCCCAAAAAACAAAACAAAAGAGATCCAACAACAACTCACGACTTTCAAAGCCTGCGCCAACCTCTGTTCCTCCGGAGTCGCTTTATGCGCTTGCACGTGTCTCTTTGCTTTATTCGTCAACCTGTTCTCAGGATCCGCTCCTTTGATGGAACCTTGGGTTTCGTTTAGGATTTTTTCGGCTTGGATCAAGAGAGGTTTCACGGCGTCGACGAGTTCTTGTTCGTTTCGGTCTTCTTCTTTGCGGGCTTCCATGTTTTCGATGTGCTAAACATGGGAGGGGGTGTGTGTGTGGATGGTAGGGGGAAGGGATCGTGAGTATTAGCTTGGATGTTTAAACCCTTCTCCATAGACTCTCTCCCTCGAAAAACTCACCTTCCGAATCATCTGACACAAAGGAACAACCCTCGAATTCGCGTCCTCGATCAAAGCAGAAAGACGATTCGCGAGTTCAGCATCTGCTTTCTTTTGTTCTTCTGTGCGATTGTCACCACCTTCCGAGGTGCTGGTCTCGCTAGGTGCCCCCCCACCGAGACCGCCGACGGGGTTTTCGGCTTGGTTTTGGAGTTGTTGGAAGTCGATTTCGGACATTTTGTGTGTGTTTCTTTTGTTTGGGTTAGGGGAAGAACTAAGACTGAGACTAAGACTGAAGAGATGTGAGTAGAGAAGAGGGTTAGTTAGTTGTGAGATGCGGTGGTAATAGAGTTGTTCTAACTTGAAGAAAGGACGAAGAGAGGGGGAAAAAAGGGCTGGCGTCCTTGGAAAAACCCCTCTTACTTATACCTCGACCACTTGTTCACATATCTATTGGAGCTTCTTTCACCAAGAAGGGGAAACAATTATGCCCAAACGGCGCCGCAGACTCAAGGGTAGATGTCAATGATACCTCACTAGTAGAGTGATAATGATATCATGATGATATAGGACTTTCCAAAAAAAGTCGTGCTTTGAACGTGATGATGAAGTGGTCGTATTTGGGGTGGTTACACAACGACAATCTTGGAGATTTTTTAGCATTTCTTGGGAACTAAGATTATTGCTACATAGCCATCTACTTATCGTTCTCAGGGGGCTCTCCAAGATTAGATTAAAAACTGAGGCTTGAGGAGCTAGGGAGGAGCTGCGCAGGTCTAGAGGAGTGGAGAGCTTGAGGAGCCTTTTGGAGAGAGATATGATATGACAAGGGTTAACGTTAGTAGACTGAATTCGTATGTCTTTACCTTTTTTTAGAAACAACAGAAACGGGCCAAAGGAGGCCGAAGCCCGAAGTTGAAAGGTCGCCGTGCCTTGAGTTGGGCAAAGATTCTCTCAGGTAGCAACGATCAAGAAGACTTGCCTATAGCGTATGCAAAGGGCCAATATGACATTGAAAACTTCAGTCTGGGTTTAAAAGAAAAGAATGAGCTCAGAATCGACGTCAAAGCCGTCTTTTGTCGTCAGAACCAATTTCGGTTATAAAACCCACGAGTGTTCTTCCTTTCTTTCTTGTTTCTTTTGTCCCCCTTGCAATATCGGTTCGTATAGCAGCAGAAACATGTTGCGCGGTTGCATTTCCTTTTGTGCCTTGCGTGTGTGCTTCAGCCTTCATGTTTGAATTCGATCGTAGGGAGAAGCTTGAAGCAGGTGCCAGGTCTGAGGTGGCCATAAGGTTAAAGCGGAGCTTGAACAAAGCCGGCGGCTTGCGAGGTACCTGTGACGTCATGTCTTTTCGATATTTTCTCCCGCGGGAGCTTGCGTTAATTGCCTAGTTTGTATCTATCCGCTCGAGGATTACCCCAACGATCTGAATCTGTTTATTGCGCCACAATTTCGACGGTGGCAAGGCGTGATAGACTCGTTTTGCGTTCTAAGAGTCGTTGGAAGACATATCTTGGAAGAAGAAGGGGGTTTTTAATGTGGACGTGCCACTGACATCATCTATCACTTACTCATTTCGACCAAGACGTAAAGTTCGAGCCAAACTAGGCAGGTCCCCATTCAAAAGGACGGCTCTATTCAACTCCCAAGAAGCACCGGTATGTCCAGTGCCTTATTTTTCAACTATGATTTCTATGCTTCCATGATCTCATACAGTCCAGAATAGCATCATCGCTTGGAAACATGTGCAGATGACTTTTCAAGACAGATTTAAAAGAGGCTTTTTCGACCTAGTTCAAACTCGGTCCATTCTAAATTCTATTCTCGTCCACCCACCCAATTGTTTCCCCCCCTCCTCCCTCTCTCCCAAATCGAGTGACACATCCCATCCATCCATCCATCCCTTCCACCTTCTCCCAGAAGTAAAAAACAATGTCTTCCCCCAAACGTGCCCAATCCGGCTCTCGTTCCCCCTCATCCGGTCCTCCTCCCGCTCAACAACCCCAGCCCCAACAACAACGACAATCCTCACGAGGCAGCAGCCGTCAACGCACTCGCAACCGCAGCGCCTCCGCCACACCATCAGAAATGTCAGAAGATGCCGGTCCTTCCCGTGGTCAACGTGGTCCACGTCGTCGTGGCCAAGGCGGCAACGGTGCCAATCGTCAATCATCCGATTACGACAACCTCCTTCGAGGTGGTCAACTCGCTCAACGTAGACGTCCAAGTGGACTCGTTCATACCACAGCTGATGGTGATCCCACTGGAACCAACCCGCCTACGCAGAATCCACAACCACAACCACCAGCTCAACCACAACAACCAGACGATGGGGGTGACGGTGATAAACCGTTAAAGTTGAGGTTGGATTTGAACCTCGATGTCGCTGTCGAGTTGAAAGCTAGAGTTCATGGTGATCTCACGTTGAGTCTTTTGTGAGTTTATTTTCTACGATTTGTTTCCTGGAGGTTTTAAGATTAAACGAATAGCGGAAATTAGGCGTTAAAAAAACGACGACGACGATCACCCTTCCATGGGTTCGAGACACCCTTCTTTCGGATTTTTGCTTAGCGCTTGGGAAATTTGCCGATCACTTTACTTACATCCACGGAGTCGCCGGGGTTTCTGGGATCCGTTGTCAACGAACTCACCTATTGCTCTTTTTTTTTTCCTTTTGTCTTTATGATGACTCGTTTATGACATGACACTTTTATGTTTATGATATCTGATGTTCTTACGGACTAATTCCCCCGGCCCTTTCTCTCCCCCCCCCAACTTTAATTCGTATCCATCCTCCTCCTCCTAAATAACCCGAATTCTAGGTTTACTTTGTAAAAAGAGCGGACTAGAATACCTTTTTTGTTGTTGTACGAATCTTATCATTTGTCATCAAAGCGTCGAGACGGCGTTTTCAACCCACCTGAGCTCGTTGATCTAAATTCTCACTTGGTCTTTCTTCGCCAAGCGAGCTAGCTTCTTCAGTAAAACACCGATCAACCCACTTCAACCCATCACACCCCTATACATAGGCGCCTCAAGCTTGTAGAGTTCCTGGATATTGGAAGAAAAAGAAGCCTATGAGCACGCCGTACGAGCGTATCTGATATTCCTACAGACTAGTCGCGGTTTCGATTGAGCAATGTACATACAACACGCGAGGCGTCGTTTTTTTTTATCCGCGATTTCTCACAGTTCAACTGGGTTTCTGTCTTGGCCCCAGCTCGCTCTTCAGCAATACCGATAAACCCATCGACACCCATAAAATGTCAACCACCTGAAGAAGTTCCTGAATATTGGAAGAAGCCCATGGCGTGAGCCACATGTTAGAAGTTATTCTCGTCTACTTCACCGGCGAACATAAAAAAAAAAGGCTAACATTAGAACGATCGATTGGTTGGTTCTACTTCTGCAGATCCTTTGGGCTTCCCTGAGGTCTGAGCTGCTTGTGGCCCCTTGGCAACCACCCTAGAAGCCAAAAACCCACGCAGAACTGAACATATGTATACGCAGTAAAAGCGAGGTATAATCAGCGTCATGAATGATATCACCACTATCTACCTATACAGTCACAGAAGTATGTACACCGTATGGTTTTTTACCAGATCTAAAACGGTATGTACGGGTTGTTTTGTGCGCGCATCCGGCGGCCTTTTCATGAACAGAGGGTCCCGTTCATAAAGGACCATGCTAATACTTACAGTAAGTATACTACCTCCAAGTATTAAAGCATGTCGATCGTTAATGTATGAACGAGAAATTGGGCGTCTGTTACGCCATCAAAGATGCGCGTGGGGCCGTTATTCCCGGTGAACAGAAATGGGCGCCTGTATTCAAACAGGAGCACTATTGAAAGAACTGACAACAAATACTGAGTTTGGTCTCGTTACACCCATACTTACCATACTTAAGTACGTACTAAGAAAAGTGCGCTAACGCGTGGCTGCTAACCCGGCCGGCTGTTGGATCGGGCCAATTGTTACCGGGCCGGGAAAAGTCATGTCCTCTGGTCCAAACAGGACTTTACATCGGTGACTGGAGGTGAAAAGTTGCATGTAAGGATGATTCCCCCCTTCCCTTTTTGGCCTCGTAATGTGGCTGAGACAAGCTCACTACGACTGGCTTGAAACCGATCGATTCTCTCATCCGGTAGTAATTAGTACACAGAGATCTAGTACAATGACCCAATCGAGGACAGCGGACGGTTGAGGGGTACTAAGAGAGCCAGACCTTTCGCGGTAAGCTGAGAAACTTGAACTGTGCACTCAACAGTATGTGTTTGACCAGTAACAGTAATGGCTCTCTGTAGTACTAAGTATGCATATCCAATTTCCTGTTTAACAGGTCTGATCAAAGCATCATGATATCCGTCCCTTCAAGTTACTACGTGCCGTGGTTTAGTTAGAGCTCATTATGATAAAACGCGTCTTTTGAGGCCTTAGAGCAGCGTGCAACATCCAAAACTCAACACGGAATCCGGAAATATCCGAGTCGGTGCTTTTTGGTAGATGATTGCTCTATGTATATTTTTCTATCATTGTGCTCAAAGTTGAACCTGGAATCTGACATTTACTTATCACCAAATTTCGTTGAAAGAGCTTCGTAAGGGAGACAGATAAGTGCCATTGAAATTTTAGTATGTAAGACGTTGATAATATTGACGTTTAGACACGCTAGCTTATTCTACTGAATTATCTGAGATAAGACCCTGCTCAGTTATTACCATTGGTTCCGTATGCCCTATACCCACCTAGCAGCTCGTCTACACGTTGAAATTCTCAGTTTGAGCAGCTTTGATAAATTATCAACAGTAGCGCCATCAAAGTCCAAGAAGTCTGTAAGATTATCTTATGATAATAAGTATAGTACCTGCTGTACCAAGCATCATGCTTATGGAAAAATTTGCATTTTTCGTTGGCATCTCTAAAATGGTCTCCCAACATCAGTCAGTATTTTAGTTTCAGAATCAATGCTATATAACAACTGTTCTACTCATTGGGCGGGGGGATGTATAAGTTCCGAGCAGAACTTCAGCTTTCGACCGTCGATCAACTCCCTACTAACGTACGGACCAGGGAGCAAAACACGAGGAAAGAAGCTCAAAATGAGCGCCTTCAGTGCTTTCACTGCTGACTTGGCCGCTTGGCGTTTCGCCCCACTTGTTCATACTTAGGTGCTTGCATAGTAATTGAATACACGGAGTTGAATAACTGATTCATCTACGTGGTTTGTTCTGACTGTACCGACGACTTAAAGTTTCCTGTCATTAAAACGGCGCTGTAAGTGCTTGTAAGATGATGAGAAAAAGATCAAAAATAGCGCGAAAGGCGGAGCAATGTGGGGCCAAGTACTCGTCCACTGGGGTTTGAGACAATGCCGAAAGTAATTATAAATGATTGATACAACGAGAAAAGCGCAGTGGCAAGTAGCGAGGCCGAACACTAATTATAACTAAAACTGTTCGGGCCGAGCAAGACGACAAACGGCCTTCCAATAGACTGGCCGTGCAAAGGGTCGAGTCTTTTGTCAACCAGCCTCATAATCCGATAGTAAATACGAGTCATAGACTTGTAGTATTCAATAGACATGACAGGACCATGACGGGACACGACAGGAGAAATAGAATCCCGCTGTGTCATTGAAATGCCATGTTCATGTTCTGCAATCGGCAACGGGATACGTTGAGAGAATCATTAAGCTGATCCTGTGGGGGCGGACATATGTAACGCATTAGTGGTAGTGCGTATTCCAGGTTACTATGTTACCTATCTAGGGATTACAGACACACTCGTTATGCAGGGTCTGAACTCTAATCATCCACTCATTGTAGTCCCTCTACCAGCAACTTTTCTCAAGTTTCTGGAGTATGGACTTCGGATGTCAACTGCATGCAGCGAGGAAATTGGACGATGAGATGATGACAATATCAAGATCTAAACGTCTAAACACAATCAGACAGTGTGTTCAGGATTCACTGCATCTCTCCTATGCAGGATTCTACAATCTACATGAATAAACTTGAAACATTGGAGTTACAACCTCCAGTAGAACGTGTGAAAGTGTGCATGGCACTCAACCTCATTACAAGCCCTGTTACCTGTTTCTTTGATTGTGCTGTAACACTCAATGATACTGACTGGTGGCGTTGGTGCGCCTTCAATGAGGAGCTCTATTGTGCCAGATCCGTCAGAATTGTTAGAACTGTAGAGATCCAGAGAATTCACCTATTTGTTGGTATGGCATACTAGTTGCAGCATATAAAGGCCGATTTACGTTTTCAGCACAACTCCATAAAGTTAGCAAGACCCATACTCACTTATCTTTATATACTGAACACGTCAATGTTTGCTCTTCTCCCGGAGTCGATGTCTACGCCCATCACGGACTATACAATCATTGGTGAATTTGAACTCCAGATTCATCTCCTTGGCAGGTCACCGTATTCATGCTTCTTCTCAAGATTTTATTTGGAACTCGTCTAGAGAAGTCTATGCTTCTAGCGATACATATCTTGTCTTACTCGAGAACGGTCTCGGAATCTATGAAATGTCTGTCGGAAAGCATACTTCCGGTAGATCTACCCGGTGTAAAATGTCAGTCTTCTTCTAACTTGGCATCGGCCTTGTAATGCTTAGTCACTTTTTTTTGGTTCAGTCCCATAGACCCACATGCGATCTACTCTATCGAGACTTTCACTTCTACTGCTACTGCAAACCCTTCAAATACCGAATACGTTGCCACGAATGTGTGGGAGGACCATATTCGTGGCTCTCAAGTCCATGGCTCCAAAAGATTGTACTATGAAGATTTTAGGAAGAATTCTTATCCCGTGGGATGCAAAGATTGTTCTCAAACGTATATGAGGCTGCCATCGGATGATCCAGTGCTAGGTTGTGATATACAGATGGATTTTGGGAAGGTCACTTTACATATAGTTCCGGTAAGTTTCAATTTGATGTTTTCGGTTCATTAGTCTCAATCTGTTAACGTTATTCCTTCAGACAAACCATGCTGAAGGCTTAGAATCGAGAGTAGTTACCTCTACCACTGATACTTTGCCTACTCACTCGCATCCACCTCATCTTCTTAACCAGCAGAGTCCACAGCTCATCCATAATCCAGTTTCACCCTATCCGATCACAAACTACTCCCATAACACTGATAATACCCACTCCCACAACACCACCAATACCATCAATACTCATTCTCACAACCAATCACATACTAATTACAACTCTCATAACGCCATTTCATACAACATATTTACGATCCACTGCAACACTCTCATCTCAAGTGGTGACAGACATGATGTGTGTCCAACCATAGCTTCTTGGAATCAACCCCGGGATAATCATGTTTACTCCACATGGCCGGATCCGCAGTCCACTATTTCCATGCCTGTACCATGTGTAGACAGCTGGAATGCTGATGTCCTACTGAATGGACCAGACTCAACTCTGGTTGACAGGACAAACCTTAGCTGCTGGCGATTTGAATCTGTAGGTATTCAGTGAATAGATATATATGAAATCGTAATCTATTCTCATTAAGAGCTCATTGTATTTACTTGTTATGCTTATGTTAGGCTTGTATAGTATTAATGTTGATAGTGTATATGTATGTGTTGATAATGTATTATATACTCTTATGCTGGAAATGAATACTCTAATATAGACTGATTAATTTACTGAACTTGTGTGTGTGATGTTAAATCCCAATCAACGCAGTTCCAAAGTACATTTCATAGAACAGTAGCATATTTCTTACATCAACTATGTTCAAGGCGCCTTGCCAATTTGTACTTAGTATTGGGCACAGATACTTATTGTGGACATAGAGAGCTCTATGAAGATGTAAGTACTTGAGATGCTTAACACCTGACTTCATGATTTGAAATTTCCAATCTGATGATTTAATTGAGAATAAGTACTTTGGGTAGTTTTTGGGCTCATTTTGACATTGTGAGAATAAGGAATTGTTTTTCACTCTAATATCCAAACATGATTTAACAAAGGAATCTTGCATAGGTGGTTAAACAGAAATCCTGCAATACAACTGTATGCATGTAGCAGATTCAAGTAAATCAGATTCCTATCTCATCTGCTAGCACTGACAGATGTCCAATCCCAACAAAAGGATTACAAAGAAAATGTGTTATATAATGAAAGGAAGAGGGGTAGGGTTACCATATATCAACTTTGGTTGATTGTCATGTCGTCTGTCTAGGAAAGACTAGGAGGGGGTGATCTTGACTCTGGGACAGTCGGGAGGTAACAGTCTCTTGGTCACTATGAAGTTCATCAAACTTTTATCTTTATATCTAGCAATTGCCAATTACTACAGGTGCCTCTCATGTTAAAAGAATAATTTCCTTGAGATTGAGAGATAACATGTTCACTATTGGATATGAGGACAGTGAGGACACCATGACAAAAAATGTAGGAGCTGAGTACTGTACTATGTTGACCAAGTGTTCAGTGACACATAACAGACCCTCTGAACACTGGATTCTAAAGAAAAATAACGCATAGTCACAACGGCGAGATATGAACACTGAATACGTAAACCCTTATTTTTATTTTAAGTGCCTCAATAGAAACTTCTCGGTCAGTCCCTGGCCATTTAGTACTTAAATGCCATCGCATTCATGAAAGATTTCAATTTTTCGATAT
>ML179725.1:39357-57960 GCA_004369135.1 Dendrothele bispora CBS 962.96 | reverse complement strand
GTCTTATGCCGGGTATGACCGGGTAAATCGGACCCTGCATCCAAAAGGGGGATAGACTGGCTGGGGCTTTCCCAGGCGGTTCTTTATTCAGGATATTAAAATATACGTGATTTATATTCTGATAAGCATAACAAGGATTGTCACACATTTGAGCGCCTTGATGCCGTAGTTTGCCGACTACCGAGGTCAGCCTACCCCATAGAGACCCCATATCTAAATACCGGATGCAGGATCAAGGGGGTGGACATATCCCGGCAATGTTGCAAAACGGGGCCTGTGATATGTCCGCCCATGTTTGTATACCGGGACACCCTAGGGTGCCATGTCAGACTTTACGGAGGTAAAAAGTGGCATTGTCATCACCGAGTTGGGAAAGCTAAAGCTGGGAGTAATGAGAAAGTTTCGTACGCTAGTAGGAGAACTTCGTGAGAGATGTACAGCTTTTTCGAGGACACACAGTAACCAGGATGAGGTGAAGCTTGTACAAAGATATTCTCGTGCCCTTCAAGAACGTACAGCTCGCCTCGAAACCCTCCTCCTCACGTTCCCCCAAGTGTGTATGGCGGTAGTGGGTTTACAGCGTGTATTTTTGGAGTTACATGCACTGCTCGAATATTGCGAAGTCTTTAAACCACGTATCAACGGCCAGAGTCCCTTGGCATCGTCTCCTTTGCTGGCACCGGTACTTGGTGCGTTCACTTGGAACATTGATGAAGCTGGAATGCTGTTCGCTGCCGGCATACCTTTTTGGTTTGTGCATCCGGTCAGCGCAGTACCAAAAGTATCTGTTAGCAGACTAAAGCCTCTGGCTCCTCTATCTTTCGTCTGCTGCGAAGCATCCTCTTTTGCAGCTCCGGTTATTTACAAAGGTGTACCCAATGTCGAAACTCAGTATAGTGCCCTCACCAGATATATGACCGATGCAGTTCAAATTTTTTCACCCTTCGAATCCGTTCAACAATCTCAGCTCGATATAGTACCATCAACAACTCTGGTGAACCGTAATGAGCGACATGGCCATCGAGGATCACGACCTTGTAAGTATACATCTATTTTTTCTTTGTCATGTCAATTAATTATTATAGATGGTATACCACCATGGAAACCTGGCCAAAGCTCTCGTGGGAGGTGGACGCTTCCTGACAGTCCTCTGTATCCCCCTTCCTCCCCTGCCTGGTCATGGGCCTTGGGCAAAGTTGATCGTAGCCCGACTCCATTCTATACCCATGAGGGTGCAGGATATGCTTTCCCTGACCCCCAGCTCTTTGTCACGCCTGGGAAAAGAGACAAGATCTCCATTTACTGCGAGAATTACCTATGCTTCCAATCTCTCCTGAGGTTTTGATTATGTCATGGTACTCCTAGTCTTGTCAGCAACCAAACATGGAGGCAACTTCTCATTGGGGACTTTCTGGAGAAAGATAACTCTACCTTGAGTGATAAAAGAAGGGGGCAAGTCCGAGATTTTTTTGGGAATTGTCTATTGGGTACTGGGGTTCAGTTGGACCTTGCGAATATTGGAGCGGTCACATGGGGGACGACTTCGTTTGCTCCTGGTTCATCAGTGCCTGATCGCGTTGTGCAAGAGATAGCATTTGAATTATCACACCTCAACTTCCAGTGTGAGCTTATGTCAATCGACACGCTTTACATACTGCCACAGCGGAAAAGTGAGCAACATCAAACTCTTCTCGAACGCTGTTTTTTTGGGACTGCTGGTGGGTATCCTCTCACAGCAGATCTGAGTCGAGCCCATGAAGGTCTTTCTGCCGCCCAACCTCTCGAGAGGAAAGTGTCACGAATTTCCCCTGTCTTGATCTCTTAGCCCCTATCTCTCCCTATATTTCTTTGTTACCATCACTTCGTTGTTATTTCCCATCATCATCTTCCATTCTTCATATCACCAGCTTCTCTTCCATTCTTACCATCAGCTTCTCCCTTGATTGATACTTCCTTGTTTCCATTCTTTGATATCTATCTCCATGGACACTCTTAGCTATTCATTACTTGTCATATATGCCGATGGTCATTGTAGATAGATCCCTAGCTTGTCCAGACTCCACTTCGTCTTTGACTCTACACTGCCCACTGTAGTCTGTACTGTATGAGCTGGCACTTGGCTGCTCACCTATCTATCTATCTATTGCCCTGACCTTGGTGTGACCTGGGTGGTACACTGATCTTAGACCTTGTTTCTGACACTTGGACAAGCTAACCCCTTACACCCACTTCACACTCTTGGACCCTGGCTATCAACCTCACAGTCTTTTCTCTCACCCTGGATGTCTACAACCATGTCTATTTATCACCTTGATTCACCCTGGACCCTCTGCCTGGACTCTTGGACCTTGGAAACCTCTGCTCTGTGATGATCCTTGGATTTGCATTGATGGATGGATTTGGAGACTAGGTGAAGTCAACCTTTGAATGTTTTCAGTACCCCAGATAACCCAGCACCAGTCTTCCACCCTCTCCATTCCATAGCACATCCAACAATGACCCCAGCCATGACCTATTTATTTAACCCTTGTCCCTTGTCCCTCGACTTCACCCTATCCTAATTCTGGTCTCCAACATCAGTATATGACGACTTGATGCACCAGTACTGCCTTAGAGGTGCTCTATGTTTTGCAGGAAGCAGCATATCACCTACCCTTGTCTCTTTGAGCTCCAGTTAACATAGGTCTGGCTCATTGATCCCCAGTTAAGCCTTGTATTTCCCTTGCCCTTGATCTCTGAAGGTTTCAGTTGACGTGTGTCCTGGCCTTTTCCAACTCTCTATTCTCAGTCCCTGATCACCTGAGTTCCAGTTGACGGTTGTCCTGGCTCATTCCATCTCCACCCTGGCATTCAACTGTCATTTTATTCTACTCAGCCCTCCATGTCCCTGCAGTACTTGTTTCAACACTGGTGCTCCAGGCGCAAGCACCCTTGAAAAGGGGGTAATGTCATGAATTTCCCCTGTCTTGATCTCTTAGCCCCTATCTCTCCCTATATTTCTTTGTTACCATCACTTCGTTGTTATTTCCCATCATCATCTTCCATTCTTCATATCACCAGCTTCTCTTCCATTCTTACCATCAGCTTCTCCCTTGATTGATACTTCCTTGTTTCCATTCTTTGATATCTATCTCCATGGACACTCTTAGCTATTCATTACTTGTCATATATGCCGATGGTCATTGTAGATAGATCCCTAGCTTGTCCACTTCGTCTTTGACTCTACACTGCCCACTGTAGTCTGTACTGTATGAGCTGGCACTTGGCTGCTCACCTATCTATCTATCTATTGCCCTGACCTTGGTGTGACCTGGGTGATACACTGATCTTAGACCTTGTTTCTGACAGAAAGATTACATCTTTGCCCTTCGGGATGTCATGATGGACTGGAAAGCTTCTACTCAACGGTGCAAAGATATCAAGGATTACTCGCAAACTTGTATTTATAATGATATAACTTTTGAGACACTGGAACGCCATGTTGTTCTTGTATACCTACAATATTTCCATGATCCTCCTTCGTAATTAATTTGTTTTACTCTGTTTGGAATATTGGTCTTTTTGTTTTCATTGTATAATAAGTTGCATTGACCTTTCTGAACATCCGTTCACGTGTAGCACACAGCTCTTCTGCTTACCTTCATCCTGCCACCAACTCTTGCTTGCTCTCACCCTTGCCGCACTCACTGGCCATGAGAGAATCTCCTTTCAATGATGCTCAGCATCAAGTCCTCAACCAGTGGGCAGAGAAACTTTTAGTCCTACCCGAAGACAAGTGCAATGCGTACACTAAGCAGACGACCCTCCCTGCCCTCAAAAAGCATCCAGAGTTCGATGGAAAACTTGATTTGGAGACGAAGACAGAGCTAGAATGGCAGAAGGTGAGCTTTTTTCAAGATTTCTCAGCCAAGCGATATTTGTGTTAATCTCGGTCTTATAAACATGTCTTATAACCAGTCGATGAACTACTTTTTCAAGAACAAACGAGACAAACAGAAATGGAACCTTCTTAAGGGCCAATCAAACAAGGACAACGATACAACTTCATTGAATGTTTCCTCCACGAGTCCCATTACTCAGTCGTCTGCCACCGGCTCTACAGTCCATGACAAAGTGGCCTGTGTGAAAACGATGCGCGCCTATGTCCGTCAAATTCAGATTATTCGGAATGGGAGGATCCTTGATGGTGAAGGTGTCTTCAAGTCCAAGAACAAGGTGAAGATCGAGACCCATGCCACCAACATGAAGGGCAATACAACTGAAGAAAGAATGAAGAATGCCACAAAGGAACTATGGGCGGCAGAAGAGAATAAAGTGTTGTATGAAGCAGAGGCTCGAGCGTCCTAGAATATTACCCAGTGAGTTCACACTGACTATAGACCTGTATATATCTCAAGATTACTAACAACTTTGATCACAGAAATCAGGAAGATTTTGTATGACTGGGGGGTATGGCCGCAAGCGGCAGGGGCTGAACCTTTCATATGAAACATTGGTGGGAAACCTAATGCCAGAGGTGCTCTCTTCTGTGGCAGTACTCATCATTGATTCTTTTAACCCTTGTCGTAGCTCTTCGGAAATGTGATTTTTTTACTAAGATAGAACATCTCAAGATGAAAAGCCCTTTTTGCTTTATTGTAACCCCATTTCCATGAGCCTGGCCAGGCTGTAAAAGTAAAGTGAGTATGTGGATATACAAGTTGGGTTGTAAATATACTAGCCTAGTCTATTATTTTTTGCACTACTAGTGTATATATTCCCATCTACTGACTCGGAGATGTACATGTGGGAAAAACAAGTTGGGTTGTAAATATGCTAGCCTAGTCTATTCTTTCTTGCACTCCAAGCTAGTGTATACCATCTACTGAGATGTACAAAAGTACTACCTTTTGTATATCTCAGTAGATGTAAATTGTGCTATTTGATCAGAGAAGGGACAAAAAAGAAGTGGCAAAGGCTGGCCCAAGAACAATGGTTGATGTTAACTTTCCTCGACATGTACACTTAATATAAATACATATACTATGTGTACTACGGTGAAGACATGCTCCAACTCTTGTGAATTCTCCTCCAATATGCAATGCTTGCCAGATATTCCAAGATCAATTCAACAAGTAATTATCCTCCACTCGGGAGGCAAAGGCTTGTCCCTAGTGAAAAACGACACTGCAAATATCTGCAGGAATCTGCAAGAATCTGAGTCGCGCCAAAGTTCATCAGATATTTGGAACTAATGAGTCCTTTTATGCAAAAATCTGAGTGAAAAAGTGATTGACGAGAGTTAGTGATCGTAAATATGAGAATATATGCAGGAATCTGCAAAAATCTACTGAAATCTGCTCAGAACATTGAATATAAAAATGATTTCACGCTTCTGCAAATATCTACGGCTTTTTGGTTTATTTGGGCACATATATCTATACATCTTATATGGTACTTACCGTACAATACACCCATATCAAGTAATCTACCTCCCTTTCGACACTAACGCGGCGGTCAATTTGTTGTTCCTAGAACGAAACATGTAAGTGCTAAGTAGCATGCGAACAGAATATGTAAGTTAGTATCAAACAGGCTTACTGTATTTGTCTGCGATTGCAATGAGAACTAAACCTAAAAGGACTCAAGCTTATACATACACGAGAAACTTCACTCACCACTGCATGCCGAGGAATCTACATGTATATGCTTTGGAAAAATGGTCAAGACAAAACTTTGTACCTGGGAGTGAACTTGAAAAATCGTGCGTATAGCCACCTAAACAAACGTTCTCAATAGAACAGACGGCAAAGATTAACATTAGTATACTCACAGCCGGCTCCTCCACTGGTCTCTAACTCTTATATCTTGATGGATACAGGGAACTGGTAAACTTTTGAGCGAAGGAAGGCGAGAAAGTGGTCAGAATTTCATGAGGATATGTTATGGAGGGCAACAACTCACAGAAATCGCGCACATATCCACTCGGGCACAAAGTTCTCAATGAAATCCCCGGCAAAGAATAAAGTTACACTCTGAACTCATGGGAAAGAACCATCCGGCACCTCTTCCCGTCCCGAACTATGGTGTATTGAGGTATAAGATGAACGACAAGGCGGACCGAGGACAAAGCGAGGAGTGGAGAGCAGGGGACTGTTGCCGGTACGGGAAAGAAAGACGAGTGGACGTATTCTGGTGGTCGTCCGGAAATAAAAGTCACTAGGGCACTGCGAGTCTGAGTCCGAGTAACAATGCCATGGACAAGGCAAAGTCAACTCATCGCCAAGTTAGTAGTTAGTTGGTATAGCTATGTATTTAGTTACACAAAGTGGTATGTAAATGTGATGCTGATGCGGATAACAAGTTATAACACGTCACGGTAAAAGAGTGCAAAAGAAAAATCCCCAAAGAAAAATTCTATACCTACAGTTTTTGTTTTTCAATCGAACTCAGAATCTCAGATTTTGAGCAGTCTGCCAAATGCGACGCAGTTTCTTGCAGGTTTGTTCATATTTATTGCAGATTTTCGCGGTGTTGATTTCCACTGGGGCTGGTCAGTGATCACATTTTTCGAGCGCGAGCTTCAGGGTGAATAAACGCAAAAATTGTCCGAAGACTTTAAATTTTCATGAAACTTGTAGGCAAGACCGGAGACACAGAGGGTGCCGTATATCCGGGACTGAGCAGGAATTTAATTGTGAGCAGGGTGCGCAATGAAAAAGGGAGATAGAGGACAAGGTCGAAGAAGGAGAACGTCGAAGTGTAGACACAGTATAGATAACTTCCACCCTGGGCCCGTTTGAGCGGTAAACCTATATTTGGGAATTCCTGGATATATATGGTCCATGAGAAAAGGTTAAGGCCAACTTCCCTCTGGACAGAACTTCATGTAAAGAGCCTTACCTAAAGGTTCGGCAATCAGGCTTTGCCGATCTCCTGTGGTATGCCAGTACAGGCATATTGGGAAAGCCAAGCTAATGCTTTTCTACACATTGCCCAAGGAAGATGGGACTTTCGATTCCGGATAGTATGTTGTTTTTTTCTTCGTTTCATTTCGAATGATGATATAGGTTGTATTTAGGTTGTATTTAGTGTTGCTGGTCATGCCGATCCCATTGACATGCCCAACTTTCCTGACAAATGCCCGGAGGTGTTCAATACCTTTTGGCCGGCATGGACGCAATACAGTAAAAAGTACTGCAAAGGTTAGTAATCTCTTCTTTGCTTTTGAACAATGTACTGATCCCAGCCATTTCAGTCCCTGAGACCGTTTCTCCTAGGTTCAAGATTCCTGTTGATGCGGACCACAGACCGAGATTCCCAGATCTTGATCTTGAAATAGTCTCCCCCCAGGATCTTCGCGATCTTGTTGCCACATACTTTCAGGCACTTTGGAGTACGTGTTTGCTTCAAGCTCTTTCTGTGTGATTTGTTTATCTTCCTTTTAGGTTTTGCCGATCGAGATGGCCAGCCTCCTTATTTTGAGCTTGAAAGATCATCGGAGCAGTTTTTTGACACTGCAGCCTACAAGATCCCACCTTTAAAAGACCCCCGTGACAAGACTGTCAAAGCCGCCATAGTCTCAGAGATGGCTGAATGGTTGATTGCTCATTCTAACCTCTTGTCTTTGTCACCTTTCGAATTCAAGCGTAGCTCACCTACTGCTGTCCCAGCCGCTTCTGGTGCGGGTCCTAGTACCGTTTCTTCTCCTAATCCCACTGTCGCCTCCACTACTCCTAGTACCAAGCCTGTTTCTTCTCCTAACCGCATTCTCACTGCTCCTGGTACCGACCCGGTTCCAGCTACTTCTGACACTTCAGGCACCCCACCTAAGGTACCTATTTAGGTGGAGCTCCCCCTCTAAGTTGATCCACCTAAGTAGGTCCATGAACCTGGAGACATCCCAAGGCCCTGGGACATCCTAGCTAAGGTCTGGGACATCCCATTTCAAGGTTCCTACCCTTTGGGAAGTCCCATAGGCTGTATCCTGGGACATCCCAGGTCCCCCATACTAGGTTGGGATGTCCCATGCCATCACTATTTGTGGGATGTCCCAAGTTGATCATTTGGGACATCCCAGAATCTTACCAACTGGTGGGATGTCCCCAGTGATCAGCTTGGGACATCCCAAAATCTTACTTGCTGATGAGATGTCCCAAGCTGATCATCTGGGATATCCGGATATCCCAGGACTCATTGGTGGGATGTCCCAAGAGAATCTTGGGACATCCCAATATGTTACTTATTTCCAAGCCACCTTGTACTTGACTTTAGGCCCATGATGAACATGGTATCAGCTGTGTCAATACCAATCCTGGCTCTGGAATAAGTTATCCTTACACCTTTTAATTGATGGAATTGTTTGGAACACATTACTTTTGTTCTATTGAGTCAAAAGTCAATTCTTACTGATACATCAAGCATGAAGGCTAGAAGCAAGGTACTCTGACAAAAGAGAAGTAGTGCAAGAAATGTCATATTCAATCAATTGAAAAGAGATCAGAAAGGGAAATGTTACTTATGGAACCTAGGCATTACATCTGACAATTATTAGAGTTTTTGCTATGGAATAGACACCATCTCACAATTATTATTCATGTTATCAGCATACACTGATTGATTGTGTGTCAGTGTGTACTTTGTAGTGCCACTAGCTGCTGTGATTCTAATTTTATTTTCTAATCTTTTCTAACATATTATGGCCTTGTATCTGCCATTTGCATCAATAGCCCAATGCTCTTATTGATATAATTACTGATTTTAAGCTCATGGCGATCTCGACAAAAAAATTATCATATGGAATTTTGTGAAAATGTATATAGCTAATACAAGTACTGACATGTACTGTCCCATTTTGATCGATTTGCTACCCCTGCGTGACCGTAACGGCTCGAAACGAAATAAAAATTCACCAAAAAGCTAAAGTGCTCCATGACAACAGAAATTTTTTTGTCAAAAATCACAAAATTTTACCCAATTTGGCCAGAATCTTGTGACAATCTGGTGCAAAATTCACCTTGAAACCTCTGTGACAAAGAACTTTTTCAAAATTTCACCAATTTGAAAGGGTCCGTGATGCGTGACAAACGAATTGAAGGAAATGGGACAGTATGTACTCCAAAATTCTAAGTTCAGATCAAGAGTTAATTTGGACATTAGAGAGAGTTGGGTGATCACCATCTGCATCAATGATTCAGATTGTACATGTTATATTGTGTAGTAGATGGAAAGTACTACATATGTTCTGTCCTGATCAAAAATAAAGTTCAACACCAATGTGTTTAATCCCTCAGCAGTGAAGAAGCTGTGGCTAAACTTTACTGAGTCAGTGGCAAGTCATTGATTTGTTGAGCAGAGCACAACAGGGGAATTATATGCATGTCATTTGGTTAAACTGCCAGACTCAGGTAGAATATGTGGGCATATATACATCTCTGTATTGGTTATATCTAATGATATCTAACTACAAAACCAAATTTGTCTTGATCCAGGAATGACACAATGCAGTAGATTGGGTGGTTCAGAGTTCATTCTACCAAAGAGAAATAACTTTTTTCAAGTAAATGATGATGTGTATTTCTAGATTTTAGTGAGTAGTATATGAAATAGAAAAGCAAATAATACAAATAAAATATGAATAGATTGTTCAAGGTATCATTTGCTGGAAGGGATATCCTAAGTTGAAGGAATTATTTAGGGTGAGATGTCCCACCCCCAGAAAAGATGGGACATCCCAGTCTAGATTTTCCCTTTAACTTGGGATATCCCAGTTTTTCAAAGGTCTGGGATGTCCCAGGGAGACATCCTGGGACATCCCAACTTTGGAAGAGATCCCAGATTGGAGTAGCTATTTAGGCTGGGACATCCCAAGTTTATGTTCAGCTGGGATGTCCCAACTGAAGAAGTTGGGACATCCCAAGTTCCATTGTCAGCCTTGGGATGTCCCAAGTCCCATTATCAGTCTTGGGATGTCCCAGGTCTCAAATACTGTGGTGACATATGTCAGTAAAGTAAAATCACAGAGTAGTAATATTGCTTGCGTTGTGTAATTAATAGTCTATTACCATAAACTATTTTCAAGACAAAAGTAGCAAAATGAACTAAACTGGGATGTCCCAGGGTACAGTCCATGGGACTTCCCAACGGTTAGAAACCTTGAAATGGGATGTCCCAGGTCTTAACTAGGATGTCCCAGGGCCTTGGGATGTCTCCGGGTTCATGGACCTACTTAGGTAGATCAACTTAGAGGGGGAGCTCCACCTAATTAGGTACCTTAGGGGGGGTGCCTGAAGTGACTTCTGACATGGACCCTTTTTCAAATACTCCTTTGACCGCTGCTTCGACTGCTGTCCCAGCCGCTTCTGGTGCGGGTCCTAGTACCGTTTCTTCTCCTAATCCCACTGTCGCCTCCACTACTCCTAGTACCAGGCGTTCTCACTGCTCCTGGTACTGACCTGGTTCCAGCTACTTCTGATGTGGACCCTGTTTCAAGTACTCCTTTGACCGCTGCTTCGACTGCTGTCCCAGCTGCTCCTGGTCTCAATGCTGATTCTTCGACCGCTGTTCCTGCTCCTCGTTCTAACTCTGGCTCCACTTCATTTGCCAACCTGGTTTCCACCCCTATTTCCGCAGCTGCTGATGATCCCATTCCCAATACTTCTCCTGGTCCCAACGCCAATCCCAATACTGGGGCAGACCCAGTTCCCTTTACCTCTACTGATCCAACTCCCGCCGCTCCACCACCCTCCACTATTCCGCTGCGACGCTCTAATCGAAAAGCTGCTGCCGATGAAAATCATACATTACAGCAGAGTGTGCAATTGATCAAGAATGTGGACACAAACGACAACCCTCCAATGTGAACGACGCGAAGTTCTAAGCGAAAAGAGCTTGATTCAGCACCCAGTGATCCGGAGCCAAAACGTTCGAAGAACAGCAAAAGCAAGAAAAAGCCTAAAAAACATGCTTAAGCGTCTTCAAGTGTGGTTGAACTATGGGTGAGTCATTTTATCTAGTTAATTAGTTTAATAACTTAAGCTGATTATGCTCTCCCTGTGGATTTATAGCTTAAGATAGAAGATTAAACTCGTCTCTTTCTGTTTTTGTTCCTTCTTTTTATTTTTATGTACTTTAAACTTAAGCTTTTTATTTCCTACATGATATGTGCTTAAGTTAGGTCTACTGTAATGATTTAAATTCTGGCTTGAGTATAATAATTTCAATTCTGGCTTAAGCATAATGATTGCTTAATAGGCTTAAGCATCTATATCATATGGATTTAAGTAAGATTCACTTTGCTTAAGCATTCTGTTTGCTTGAGAGTAGCTTAAGCCAGGAGAACCACAAAGTGGACTTGGTGATTGGTGGATTTAAGTCAGACTTAAGCTTGGTTAAGTAAAATGGTCAAAAGTTGGCAGAAGCTTAAGAAAACCTGGTGTAGATTCATGGGTCTGTAGCTCATCCTGGTGACGCGTCAAGAATCTGTCAACCCAGTTCTTTCCTACCAATTCAGTCCCTCCCCTTCCTGTGATGATGGCATTCAATACCAATGTTCTTGAGTGAGAGTGGGAGGCCGCGGTCAGCCGAGACTTTGATGAATTCGACGAGAACGGATTCTTCTTCACATGACATTTTCTGTTTCTGTACATGGTACTCGCTCATACAGTGGTGGCCAAAAATATTGCACCTTCCTAATCGGGTGCCGCGCGGCACAGCCACGCTTCAGGATCACATGTATGCGGCCTTGCCATGGGGCCTGACATTAAGCGCTGTTGCCGACCACTAATGGAGCCCGAGTCCGACTGGCGCTGCGGTGGTGCATGTGATCCTAGGTGATTGGCCGTGGCTGAGCCACGCGGCACCCGATTAGGAAGGTGCAATATTTTTGGCCACCACTGTAGATACACCACCATTAGCTAGGTTAGATAGTGTTTTAAAGTTGACACCAAACTTGACTGCAATAGGACATAGACCAAGTCTTTTCTCTCCGTTTGGTTTTGCCTGCTCAATTTTATATGCGTCAACTGCCTGCTGCATGTTGGCATCGACCATTTGACGCTGCGCAATACACTTGGCCTTCTCTGAAAGCGCTCGTCCGACCATTATTCCAAAGAGGGACTTAGGGGCAGAATAGAAGTGGAGAAGGGAACAAATCAACATGTTCTGTTGATGCGCGCGTGCTTCTGATGTTCCTGTCACACTTTCCCATCCAAATTTTCTTTCGCTTCTACATCCATCATTTGTGGGTCAAATTGCTTGATTTTTGGTACCAGAGGTACCAAATAAACATACCATTAAGATAAAAATTGTTGTGAGTCGATATCTAAGCTAGACGTGGCACAGTGTCTGGTTTAAAAGTTACCAAACTTCCAAAATCACAAAATTCGATGTTAATCTCAATGTAAGTCAAGCTCAGCTTGTTCAAAAAATCTGAAAAAAAACTACAGCTTCTACTATTCTTTATAATGTCTGAAATATGAGGATTTGAGGATATCTGAAGGTATGAGGAAGTTATGCTCAAGTGTGTAAAGTGACGGTGGAACACTGTAGTATAAATACTATAGGCTTGAGGCTCTACTGGCCCCAAGCAAAGTATGTTGAGTACACCGGTAGTGACCTCACTAGAGGATTGGTGCCGACGAATAGACAGAAAGCTTCTTATTCCCAAAGTTCACTCATCTGGAGTATAAGCAGAAAAATACGCGGTTGTAATAAATAAAGTGTTTTCTGATAACAAGTTGTGTGTTGTGATATTGAACCAAATTGAGTCTGTGTCTGTTTGTTGATAGTGCTTGACATATTGGTCTTCACTTATTTGATTGGACTTGTGATATTGTGGGCACTTGAGCCTTAAAACTTGTGTTTGTCTGAAAAGACTTTGTGAATTGCAATACTGTGAACTTGTGTGTGTGTTTTTGTGTCATGTTTTGAACCCCAAAGCTATACAAACCCCAAAAGCTCTACTGGTCAAGTACAAAAACTTGAACTTCAATAGAATTATACAGTGATTCTGTCTCACTAGAACCAGCTCTTGCACTATCAAATTACGTGCATATACATAAGTTTCTGTGGTTTTTGGGTGTTTTGGTTTTGTTGTTATAGCAGAGCCTTCACTTAGTTGGCCAGCTTATTATATTGGAGCCCACTGCGACGGGTGTTCGAATTTTGTTGAATTTTCGTTGCATATTTGATTTGTTGAACACTTAGAGCTTATTGCTCTACCTTTTTCTCAGAATAAAGTCAAAATAACGGATCTACCGCCTTCTGGGAAAGACCTTCAAGGAGAAACCCCCCAAAGCAGAGAGATCTTGAGCCGATTGTGCACCAGATACACTAGTACTTTTGCAAAAGTACCGGACAGTTAGTCCGCATGTGTTTTGCAGAAGTTATGGGCAATACTTAACCTGAAAAAAACACTTCTTAGAGTTAGGGTTAGAGTTAGAGATAGGTTAGGGTTAGTGTTAGGGTTAGTGTTAGGGTTAGTGTTAGGGTCTGGTTAAGGTTAGGGAAGGTTATTTATGCAAAAAAAAGGGGTTTTGCAATATTTTATGTATTTGTTTGTCTATATTTACAAGTAGTGTTGGAATGGCTCACATTAGCTCTGATGACAAATTTACCCTTGGAACACCTGCCAAATAGGGAATTCCAGTCCAAGAGGGTCTTGCTAACCCAAATAAGGCAAAAAAAAATGAGGTTTTAATGCTAATTTCTTGAAATTAATGTTTGAATCTACTTTTGTAAAAGTGGTCTTTTTTGGGCTTTTTTAGTGCTAAAAAACCCTTGCCTGTAACTTTTGCAAAACACGTGTGGACCAACTGTCCGGTACTTTTGCAAAAGAATTAGAGTATCGACTGGATTGTGCAAGGTTCATCACACTCTGTACCCGAATTCAATCTGTATCCACAAAGTCCTGAGAGAGGACAGACGCGTACAAAGAAAAAGACTACTGCACGTGATCATGATCTGGGACACACAGGGAAGCAGGACAAAACGTCTTGCTTCTCGAGTTCTCCATTGTTTGTTGAGATTTCGGGCTCCTTATGAAGCCCATAATGTATTCTATAGATAGAGCTGATTCAGAATAAAAAATGCCTCTTCTAATTGACATAGAGTGTAGATCTATGATTTGCGTGCCCAGAAAGTCATCTGCATCTGTTCCATGGTGTATAAATTGAACAAATAGGTAAACATTAGAAGCAAGACAAGTATTCTCCCTCATTAATGGAACCTTTTGGAGGATTTGGACTGCAGGATAACCACATAAGAGGGTTTGTTGCCTTGTAATCTGGTCTATATCATGAAATTGCCAGAAAAGAGGTGAGGGGGACTTGGAAAAATCATATCTCGACCAAATGCTTTCAGAATCCCCCAATATCTGAAACTATTGATTCCCTATTAATAAAAAGTATTTCCTGAATTTTTGGGATTTTTTGATGGACATTTACAACAACAGTGAGATGTACCACCTGGACCGCTTGAATACTTACCAATTTTGTCCAATATAACTTCTCGCACTTGCAAACACCAAAGATATGGATCCAAGCATATGGGTTTTTCAGGGTAGAAAAAAATAGGCATACCTGCAAGCATCATATCACATTTTCACAGAATTACCTACAAAGCTCTAGCAAGAAATGGAGAGCTGATATTAAAATGAAGTTTAAAAAAGATGCATTTCTTGGAAGTCCACACGCATAATAATATAAGCAGGGCTGTATGCTTTACAAGAAGAGTCTCCTCAGCCCTGTCCCTCCATGCCTCGACAACATATCCCCAAACCAGTTGACATTGACCTTATTTCACTCAACCTCGAAAACAAGTCCTACGAGGAACGAATCCAACTTGCACAAGAGACAAGCCAATTGTGTGGCTGTAATGCTAATGGAAAACCATTTTGGCAGCTGCAGCCAACTTCTTTGTGAAAAAATCAACCCTTGCTTATCGATGTCAAGGCCGTAAGACATGACAGGAAGCCCACCAAGGACAGACAAAGTTGACACAGGCACACAAAGAGATTTTAGTTCAGTGGATACGAGAGAAGGGAAGGCTCTTCATACCTCTCACAATACTGGCTGTGGCGAAACTGTCATGAACTCCCTCAAATCGCGATGTACTTATTTCCTTTTCTTTACTTCTAATCATTTCTTACTGCGAATAGTCACTCAAACTCCTATTCGCGACTATTCGCAGATCGACGATCACTTACTATTACATTTCCCGTTCTACCGTGATCGTGACAGGTCCTATGCGGTCGCGATCACCTATCGTGCAGTGGCCAATGGCTAAACTCCGGGAACTTATGCAGATCTGAAGAAGGATATTCGCACTGCGTTCGGAGGCGGTAATCAAGAAGATGTTGCTCAAAGACGAATTCAAGTGATCTACCAAGGGAAACGAACCGCAAATGACTTCTTTTTGTCCTTCGAAGAATATAAAGAGGACAGTGGGGGGTATATACATAATATAACACCTTCACCTTTGTACCTGAGGCTCGCGCTCGCAGCCAGAGTGCTCACACTCACAGCCGGAACGATCACACTCACAGTCGGAGCGATCATGCTCACAGTTGGAATGATCGCACTCATTATCAAACGCGAAATGCGAAAATCTGTTTAGTAAATATACAAACAAAAGCATACATTGCCCCTCTCTTTCCTACTCCCATCTCAGCCCCTAGCTATGGACCTGCACGACTGTCACGACAGTCTCCGAAATGCAACTGCGTTGGTAGAAGGATTGCCGGTACAGGTCTTACGTGAATTTCGAGAGAAGGCAAGTGACAATTCCCACAACAGGCAGTAACTTTCCATCTGAAGACGCGTTTTTGACGCGTTGGCTGTTGGGCTTTTTCTTCCCAAGCAGATATTCTCTGCAACCTTTATAGCAGACAATCCCACAATGTTCCTCAACAATGATTGGATCAATATTGACACGTTATGTGACTTTTTGAAGGATAGTGGGCATGAGAGTCTGATATCCCAGAGTACGTGATAACTCCTGTCTGAATTGTATTCAATTCTCAGATAATTATAGGCCAAAGGGTTCGCATTAAGTCCGAAGACTTGGATCTCGACATTTCTTTTGGAACTCAAATGCCACGGACACGTCTTTTATATGAAGGTGGACATGAGACTACACTCATTCTTGATTCAGACGATGAGCTTGATTATGGCTCTCAGATTGGCCAAGGTACGATGTATTATTCTCTCTTCTACTTATCTTGATTTACTTAGACTTTGATGTAGAACAACCCGATGGTGAGACCGATGGTGAGACCGATTGTAATTGCTGAGTTCATTTTTTTCTGGTCTATCATGTTCACAACAGTATTAATAGTGCCAGAACCATCAAGTTCACAGGACGGTTCTTTTGATTGGGATCCCGATTATCGTGTATCACAATCCGACCTCAATGCTGGTTTCTCTCGTTGTTCCTCTCCAACAGCTGTAGATTCAGACTCTGAGATGGAAATTGTTGGTATGAATGAGCTGGAGTGCGATGGTGTTTACTCGGAGTCAGAAATGGAAGAGGCTGCATGTGTATCTGACGTTGATGCGAGTGAGGGTACTGATGATCAATTTGCTAATATCATACAAGATGTTGGCAGCCCTGATTTTGATGCCGAGGTTGATTCAGTAGATGATGAGATGGAGGAGGAATGGAAGGACTCGAATACAGTATGGTTAGAGGAAGGAATTTATTCCGAGGTGTTAGAGCAGAGATCAAAGGTGAATCGTGTCACATGGGTGGACCAGGTTGAGCGTATTCATGGTGGTATCCCATCTAATTTCCCCATACCTCGTGTGCCGACTGCTTATATCTTGGATTTGGATGACCCAAAGTATCTGAGGGGTGGAGAGGTAGTTGATCTTGATCAGTTGATTCAAGACGAGGTAAGATTTGATTCTGCTTCTTGTGTAATAAGATTGATAACTGTTATTTTTTTATGGATTAATAAAGTCTCAGGAAAGCTGGAATGTTACACGAGGAACAAATGACTCGCTTGTTAAAGTATGTATTTTCCCTGGTCGAGCTGAAGTCCTCTGCCGCCGTAGCCAGCAATCTTGCGGTGGTGTCTATATTTGTGATCAAACCGATCCAAAATATCTTGGTGAACGATACGAGCTTGATTCAGAAGCTCTGGATGAGCTTATTGGTTCCCAAATCCGAGCACGTTCACAAGAGGCAACTACGATTGACAAACGAGTTTTGATGTGGGTAGTAAGGTAGGGGACAAACGCATCCATCGACGTTAAAGTGCAGTGCACTACAACTGATATAGATATGGGCTGTGTGGCTGAGTATAGTAGATATCAATATATCAACAATAAGATCACTCTAAAATAAAGCAATCTCAAAGCCAATACACCAATGAATACTAAACTAATCCTCAATATGTAGTGTATGCGAGCGAGTCTGGGGTTCGGAGACAGAATCCTTTTGCAGCAAACACACAAAACAACAGTGAAGCAAAGTTTTAATCAAGTCTGGAGTTGAATATTCTAGTCACGACTCAATATATCAACAGATATCTAAGTCTAGACAAATACACAAAAGTAAATGTGAGGTCTATACACTCAAGTGAATGTAAATGTGACTGATTCGGTTGTGGAAGTAAAGGTATCGAAGATGATAACCCCGCAATACAAGTCTGAATGGCTTTCGAGGCGAAACAGGGGCTTGTACTACTTGAAATATATCTGAATGGCTTTCGAGGCAAAACAAATATATAACCAATGAAGAAAACACTTAATAAAGTATCTCCCTGCAATATAATCTAATGGCTTTCGAGGCGAAAAGACTATATTACTTGCTGACCAGTGCGAATGGCTTTCGAGGCGAGACCACTGATTCAACCGACAGTTCAGAGTTAACCAATTTAACTTCTGAAAAGGCACAAAGTTATCACCAACAAAATTATACTATTGAGCGGAGAAATGTGTATCTACAAATCTCATACTCTTCCGGAGCCGACTTTCTGGTTAAACAAACTTTAAAACAACAAAGGTATGCTTTTATGATACTGGAGATCTCCTCCTGAATCAGCTGTCCTAAGTGCGAGCAAGAACCGTACTACAGTCACTGGAGTACCTAGCTGTATCTACTGTCCTTTTATATGTACAGAGTAAAATGAAAAATAAAGAAACTATTTTATCTAGGGGATCTACAGTCCTCCTACTATATATGGTATGTAGAAATAAGCTTTCGTAATTTACGTGCGTGTCACAGTCCGTATATAGAAACTTTTTACTTATTTCGTCTCTCTAAATTAATTTCTTTAAGTCTGTACTTGTTTCTTTTAATCTAGATTTATTATCGCGCCTCCGTGTACTGGCCAACAAGTCATCTACATTGACAAGTCCTGACTCGAACTTTCTAATATCTGGACTCTCATTGGTTGAGAGTCATACTCTGTCAAATTCTGTCGGACCAGAGCCCTAGGCGGGTCTGCGGATAAATTTGTAGTATGCGCCCAATGTCGTCATACCCCTAAATCTAGTCATAGCGAGTCTCCGGTCTGTCGGACTCCTATATTTTATTCCTGATTAAATCAAATAAGTGGAACTTGTTTCTAGAAACGTTGCTCCGCCTCTCTGGATCTGTTCTCTGTAAGGCACGCGATCG
>ML179725.1:6957-20205 GCA_004369135.1 Dendrothele bispora CBS 962.96 | reverse complement strand
CCATTCATGTTTTATCGTTCGACTGGAAGCTATAGATGAATGCTCCGAATATATCCACCAACTCTTTGTTTATTTACATTCATTTACTATTCCTTCTTACTCATTATAGATCATGGCTGATCAGATGCACATATAAGCCGGCCGACATTATGTTATATAAGCTACCTATAGTTAATCCACAGAACAGCCGTAAGAACGCCTCAGTAAACTGTAACTGCACCGCGGAGCCGTTGGCAAATATCTATGTAACTCCATGCAGGCGAAACCTGCCGACTAAGCCACAACAGGTACACCGCAACTACACCGCAACTACCATATCGGCGTTCTAAGCTCAGTATTGTGAACGAATTTTTCCTCCGTATCATTGTATCCTCGTATCCTTGTATCTAACTCGTATTATCTACATATTAAACTCACCTTTTCTAGACGGTCTTTTTTTGTTTTTGTCCTGAGGGGCTCCTTTACGTAAATGCGTGTCTCACACCCTGAGTCTCAGAGGGGTCCCACATCCTGAAGGATGGAGGGAGCCCCCGGGCAAACTGCCGTGTCTAGTCTGAGTTATAGGTGATTTTGGGGTCATAACCACTGGGTTAGTAGTCCGTCTCTTAGAAGGCGAAATTCATTAGGAAAGGTACATCGAAACTGTTCAAAACCCAATTGGGCAAAGAAGGGTTTCAAGTTTGAACAGTATGCGGACAGTTCAACGTTCGCAAGTAAGTAGTACATTAAGGTAGATAAAAGTTGAAGAACAAGTCACTTCCCCCGTAACAATAAAACATACTGAGCAAGTGTTGCATTAAAGGTACGTTCCATACTACTAAGGCGTTAGTCTTAGAACATGTTTGCGAGCAGTGGTCTAAAAGAGAATGGTCAGACCCTCGATTACAAACGTTCCGGACGGGGATAATAGTGTGGATCTGGACCGGCAAGGGTAAGATAGAAACTCAAGAAAAACCTGGTATTTAAAGGGCGGTTCAAGGTTTATTCAAGAACTGGTTATGAGAGTGTTAAATGTTCCTACACCCACTACAGAAGATTAAACACCAGTACAACCGTCCAACGGGGTCTAATTCCTACGGGAACGCCCTGGGTGGTTTTCAAGGCACCTTTGTTGTATTCGGTCATATAGTAAAAGTCTGTTTGACTGGCTGTCCCCTAAAACAGGAGAGTCCGGTACAATCCTATGATCGGTATTGTGCGGTGCCGGGTGAGACATTACGTGCTTCTTGGTTAAGCGTGGTCTCGAAGGGCAAGGGAAGGACCACGAAGCAAACTCGGGAACCGTCGTGCATGCCTAGGCGTTAGGTCCTTCTCAGGTGACAGAACGGTACAAATACAGTGCAGTATCACGGACTACAACCGACGGATGGGAAGGGAGGGTATACTCTGACACTGGTACTGATTGGTGGAAGGACACGGTCTCTAGACTTCTAGTTGATCTCCTCCGACTCCCACAGGACGTTGGTACAACCAGAGCCTACCAAAAATTTTCGTAAAGGGAGATAATATCAGCGGATACGGTATTTCCGTGGAAAAATGTCCGTAGGGTTATTCTCTAAACCGTCACCCAATCAAATTTCCAGTAGAGCCTGACTACAATCTCGTACTTTATAGTGAAACTTGGTTATTTACCTGAGGGGCGGAACATCAAATTGCAGAAAGTACCTGAGCCTCACACGGAGTCGTGACGTTTGGGTATCAGCTTGGTTCGACCCTGAGGATTTAGATTCCAACTACAAGACAGGAGCCATGTTGTTATGAGGAGACGTACCGTATTCTTCATTCACTGAGGAGTTCTCGTAGGAGTGTTCAAAGATCAGTAATTCCTGGCGAAATTTTCCCTACCGGTAAACGGTTAAAGTAGAGGAAACGATTCCCTTTGGGAGTTTTCGATCAAATATCAGTAGTGTCTGGCGAGTTCCCCTACTGGTAAACGGTTAAATTAGAGGAAACGATTCCCTCTGGGTGACTTCGATCTAATTTCAGTAAAGTCTAACTAGCCTTCCGGACTGGTAAACGGTTAAATTGGAGGAAACGATTCCCTCCCGGAAGAAGAGATCAAATGACAGTAGGGCCTGTGTCTCGCACTACAACCTGGTGACGTTTGGGTGTTTCCCCTGAGGTTAAAGGTCCCTCGTACCGATGTAGACGGTGGTAATCTTAGGAAATGATTCCCTGTGAGTGGACTAAATGATATGCAGGAAGTAGCACTCTCAGTGTCTGCAGCTCACTCGAGGAGGTAAACTCCTTAGCTTGTCGGAAACGGTTCCCGACTGAGTGGTGCCTCAGTGCACTAGTGTGTACGTCGGTCTTCCAAGTAGGCTCGGCCTGTTTCGGTTAGGTCGGGTCCGTTTGCGGTTTTCCCGGGTTCCTCTGTGTTCAAACGTTTCTCCTCCAGGTTAACAGTGGGCTCTCAGTTTTGTCTTCGGAATCATGTATCGTTTCTGTTCATAGATGGGGAAGACTGGGATGTCGTGGCTCTTTGGAGTTTAGGTACGTGAGATTCTCGCACCCTTTAAAGCCTCTTTCACCACCAAGCTTCAGTTCCCCGCCGGGTGACAGTTGTTCAACGTCCTATGAACAAGCTCATCGTGACAGTACTTGAGGGAGTTTAGCGCTAAATGAATAAAGGAAAAAGAAATAGAAAGTAATAAAGAATGACGCTTATCAGCGAGTTTGGGGATAAGCGCTGATAAGCGTCTAGCTGCTAGTGAATGATAATGTAAAGGGCAAGATGGCACTAGCGCTGTCCAGGACACGCCAGCGCTAGTGGATAGCACGCCACCGGTTACCGATTTCGTGGAGAAACTGTCAATCTAGCTAGCATGAGGAATGAAATATCATATATTTGGAATCGCATATAACATCTAAGGAATGAGATCAGACCAATTATTGGGTCCCTGAATAAGAGCGCTAAGAGTTTGGAAAAGAGCAACTGCTGAATGAGCGCTGAGCGCCTTAGATCCAGAACTGTAATCTGATCTCATGGGGAACTCATTGAGCCGCTGTTAAGAGGAGTGATGATCGGAATGCTGATCAGGGGATGAACGCTAATGCGTAGAGATCCAGCTTGGGAAACTCAAGGGATTTCTGGGCTGAGTCTACCTACTTGGTGGATAGCTAGGGTACCGATTGTACCTGCTTGGATATGGTGTCGGTGGGGGTTGGTGGTCATGGCCCATGCCGGCTCACCATGGTTAGCGAGTGTCTTCGTCTTGTCCCGGCCGAGAACTTAGAATCCTAAACCCTTCGTTAACCGCGGGAATGTGTCCTTGTTGTGCCACAATAGGTACGCTAATGGCTAGAGGTCTGGTTTTCAGCGTCTCTAATTGTGGTTGTGATCAAGTCAGCCTTGTTTGCGCTTATGATTTAGGCTGCGGTTTGGTTTCCGTAAGCTGCCCTTTGGGCTCGTACATCTAAGTAAGAAGTCAGTTGAAATGGAGATGAAGGCATTGTTTCGCTTCTTTAAGCTTTGTCTGCTTCGATTTCAGGAGCTCTGGGAACGTACCTACTGCCTCCCAAGGCGTCGGTTTACCAGCCGATTGGCCTGGGCTTCATAACTTCGTCCTCCGCGAGGCCCCTGAATACGTCTAGACTTCTTCCTATAAGCGTGACGCAAGCCTCCGCCATTGGTCCTTCTACAGCGAGTTTCTGCATAAGTTCGTTAGATGGTTCCCTTTGCTTGGCGCTTACTGAAGAAGAACAGGAAGCTTCTTATATTTCTCCTGTCACCAGAGCTACTGTTCCGGGAGTAGTACGCTGAGTTCGTTGTCAACGCTAACCTGTAGCAGCTTGCGTAAATGCCATACCTCTGACCTAAGTACAACGTAGCTCTACCACAACACACTGTATTAAGATACTTACTTGAATATAACAAGTACTTATTATCGCCAAATCTTATCCTTAAGTCTCAAATCAGTACTCAGCTTGAATATATCTTGCCCAACAGTCAAACAGCGTGAACATTAGACTGCCCAACGGTTATAAGTCATTGGAACCTCTTTCTAAGTCAACTCTCTCTCAATTTATTTCATCTTGAATAACCATTTATTAACTAAGTGCTACATATTACGAACCGGTTCCTAACATAATAGCAAGCTCTAGACCGTCACCAGCTATGTCCACGCAAGTACAAACTGAGACAGAAACTCACCAGGACGCCTCGGAAGTTCACCAAGAACTAAACTCGTCTTTCCATATGCTCACGCCGCAAGGACATTGGATTAATCCCAATCAAAGTAATAATGCAGATAATACCAGACCGGAAGGAAGGAGAGAATTAGTGGAAAGAACTCTGGGATCTACCCCAGCTACTCGTGTATTTGCGGAAAGACCAATGGGAAGCGTAGGAAATGAGGGAGAAGGGGAGTCAAGACGTAGAACTCACCGAGTTCAACCTCAACCCGACACCCCGAGAGACCCTATAATTAGACACATTCAATACCAGAGTAATCCGCATGCAGGGGATTTACTTTCCTATCAAATTAGGAGAGCGGAGGGATTGAACTCAGAAGATTCATTCCCGAGATTGGGAGGCTCGAATGTAGTTCCATCCTCAGTTCAACGGGCCATTAGTGCAGAAGAACGATCAAATAAAACACCAACTAATTGTTCGGGTAACGATAATGGGGATGAAGAAACTAGGCCTAGAAGTCAGGACTCGAGCAGACAAGGTCCCCGGACAGATCGAGAGTCAGATCAACTTATTACTGGTACCGAAGGAAATCTACCAGAAGGGAGACTTGCGACTCCTATTGCGCTACCAAGGACCCTAGCACCCCAACCATATTATGCGCAGACTCCCTTGCCATGGAATTACCATCCATACACTAGGCAATATGAATCCGTCATGGGAAGTGCGTTGACCAGGCCTCCACATTGGAGTGAACCTAGGTCTCTCCCTCCACCCTATCCGGTAAAATTTACTTCTTATCGTGAACCTAGCTCTAGTTTAATTAATCGGCAGGATAAGGCAAACGAGATTCGAAGACCCACACAGTCGGACACCACTTCTACCACCATATTTCGACCCTACCAAACTCCAACCAAATCATTTGCACTATTGGGAGCGAGAGCGAGAGAGTTTGCGAGAATGACGGGTCATGAAGGGTTCCAATACCTAACGCATGCTGAAGCAATTAACTATGTTGGACAATTGGCGGAGGGTAACTGGGATCATTTACCGGAAGCAGTTATTGACAGGTTGAAAAGTCCAATGTACCAAGAAGAAATGCGACGCATATATGCAGCCACTATGAATGGTGGTATCGCTAGCATATTACGAGAAGTAGAAGAACAAACCATGAGTTTGAGGCCAGAGGTAAGTCGTCAAAGGATGGATATGAGCCGAGACGTTTTTGAACCGGGTCGTCGAATCTCTCCAAATAATATTTCGGATCTGGCACCTTCGGAAATGGATCAACTTCTAAGGGAGGGAGCCAACAGATACGAACAATTGACCGGAGAGTCTCTCACCCGAGAAAGAGCGTTTCAGGAATTACGAAATGTCCTTGTAGAACGGGGACCATCTAGAGGAGCATCGAGAAATACTGACAGAACAAGCGGACGTGTAAGTAATACAGATACGATTCGACCAAGCAATCCAGTACTTCGTGAGGGCTCCAGTGGAAACTTGAATGAGGATCCGGTAAGTATCGACAATAATATCGAAGGTGAAATTCAGCCGCAGGACTCTGAAGGTACCGAATCTAAGAAACAAGGAAAGAAGAGCGAGTCGAGCTCCCCAAATCGTGTAGTTGAGTTTCAAGATCCAACATACACCGAACACGAGGAATCCTATGATGACGACACCCCTGGACCTAGGAAGTTGAAGCCGGGCGAGACCAGAACCAGTGGTTATAAGTATACACCCTGGCCGAGCGGAGCAAGTAAAGTGACTGAGAATCAGATTAATTCGAGGAACGAGGCGTTACGACAATCGTTACAGAGCATTCTTGAAGATACAGTCGAACGAAACGCTAGCAGAGATAATACGAGGATACCAAGTACGGAAGGTAGACCTCGAACGAGTGACTCGAGAATACCTCACCTCCAGAGAACACCGGTAGGCAGAGAAAGTAGATATGGGACTCAACAACGGCACTTTGGAGGGATTAGGAGTAATATACCCTATGATGGAAATACGCCGACCCAAAGGATGGGTATAAATTATACTCAAAATGGTAGTTTACCCACAATACCCGAAATAAAAGAATCTCCTGATCGGGAACGAGAAAATAATTCCAATTGGGGAAACACTTCGACGCCAAAGGGTGGGAATCCGCCACCGAGTCCTCCGCCACCATCGGAGAATGGTCAAAAAGGTGGAAACGACTCTGATGGATCGGAGGGAGGACATCAATTTCCTTCACGATGGGAGGGACCACCTGGACCACCTGGACCACCTGGACCGCCAGGACCATCAGGTCCACCAGGCCCAATGGGTCCGCCCGGACCACCTGGTGAAAGAAACAATGTATCAAACTCGACCTCGGACTTAGACAGGGTACAGAAGGAGGCTTTACTGAGAGAGTCCAAATTGGAGATTAGAAAGCCGACCCCTTTTGATGGAAGTAACCGAACAGAATGGCGACCTTTTTTGAGCGACTGTTTCCGAATGTTTACTGCTAAGCCGACCCTATATTCAAACGACCAGTCCAAAATTGCTTACGCATCCTCCTGGTTCACTGGAGCTGCTGCCAGGTACTATCAGAACTTAGTAGAAAGAGAAATTGATATTCCGGGACACTATTTGGAAGCGCTACATGAGTGGAACACATTTATACAAATGTTTGGTCGACTTTTTGGAGTACATGACGAGCAATTATTTGCGCAGGCCTCGTTAGACAAAGTAATGCAACGTAATGATGAAACCTTCGCTGATTTCTTAGTCCGTTTTGAAGATGCTGCGTTAAAAACTCAGTACAACGACCCAGCACTACGATGGAAGATGCTTCGACAAATAAGACGAGATTTGCGTAATAGGCTCACATTGGTTGGTAATGTCCCACCCACTTTCAATGAAGTAATTGAAAGGCTATTGGATTTAGACGGGGCAAGAGAAGCTTTTAACGAAGCCGGATTATCGGTAACGTATAACCCTAGTAACAACGTACCGCTAAGAAATCCACCAGAAAGATCTAATGCACAGGCAGGACCGGGCCCTACCACTCAAAGCAATCGTACCAGGTTGAGAAATAGGCCTAACGACAATGATAATAGTGCACAAGCTAAAGCTGCGCAAGTAGCCCCTAATCGACCTTTTATCCACTTATCCCGTGCGGAATACAGAAGAAGAATGGATAATAAGCTGTGTATTAGATGCGGTGGCACTGGACATTTCGGGAATGAGTGCCCACCAGAGAACGATCCTATCGAAGAAACCATGGCGCGAATGGGAATTGTTATAGAAGAAGAGGAAGAAGAGAAGGAATTATTATATGGTATTGACCATGATGGGAATTTGCATGAACTTGACAGTGACCACGAGATAATCGAAAATGAAGGGCTGGGAAACGACAACGGGGCTCAGGAACAAGAGGAAGGGGAAAACTGAGCTCCCAACTACACGCTACCCTCCGTGCTTCGAATATAGTCCCACCGCTAGCCACCATTTCATCAAAAAACAGCAACGCAATCATTTTAAAAGCAAAATTATTTCACAATTCAAACTTATCTTTATCCGTCTTGATAGATTCGGGAGCTTCAAAGTCTTTTATTGACATAGAACAGGCTCGATTATATAACTCAAAACTACAGACACTTTCACGGTCAATACCCCTTACCTTATTTGATGGAGAAGTGACCTCTGCTGGTCTAATCACCCAATCCCTTAATGCACCAATAATATTTGATGATGGAAGTATACATATGGAGGAATTACTTGTGACCAAGCTTCACCCATCAGCACAGGTAGTCCTTGGATTTCCCTGGCTGCAAAAACATAACCCACAGATTGACTGGAAGGGACTAACAGTAACCTTTGAAGGGGGGGAAAGATTAGCGGCTTCACTTCTTACTCCGGAAATGTTCAAAAACCTGAAAGCTACAGTAGAAGAGGAAGAGGAAGTAAAGGAGCAAAGACCTACACTTGGATTAGAAGACCCTATACTGATCCATGAGTCTGAACTACAAGAATATTTTCAAGGAAAACTGGGAGCTTCATCAGCTAAACAAAATAATAATCATAAAAAGAAGGAAGAGAAAAGTGAATCTGAACACACTAAAGATAGAACAGATAGAAATAAAAGGGGAGCACCACATATAAGTTTTGTGAATGCAGCAGCCTTTGAGCTACTAATCAAACAAGGATGTGATATTTATACCATGCACATCACACCAAGTGGTACTCCAATTCAGGCTGAACATATACTAGGAACTGCAGAAAAAACAGGGAATGAGGATGAGGAAAACAAAAAATTAGTCCCACTAACTTATCATCCTTGGATTAAAGTGTTCTCTGCAGGAGAAGCTAAGAGAATGCCCCCTCATAGACCCTATGATGTTACTATTGAGACAGGTGATAATCCATTACCACCTCCAGGAAAATTGTATAACATGTCTGAGACAGAACTTAAGGCTTTAAAAGAATACATAGATGAGATGTTGGGAAAGGGGTTTATTAGGGCTTCCAAATCCCCTATTGGTGCCCCAGTATTATTTGCAAAGAAAAAAGATGGGAGTTTAAGGATGTGCATTGATTTCAGGGCATTAAACAAGATCACTATTAAGAATAAATATCCATTGCCTCTTATAGGAGACCTAATTGATAGGCTAGGGAAGGCAAAAATATTTACAAAATTAGACTTAAGAGTGGGGTACAACAATGTACGTGTTGCAGAGGGTCATGAGTGGAAGACTGCTTTTAGGACCAGGTATGGTGCATTTGAATACTTAGTGATGCCTTTTGGTCTCACTAACGCCCCATCCATATTTCAAAGATTCATGAATGACATCTTTCATGATATGATAGATGTATATGTGGTCATCTATTTGGATGACATACTTATCTTCTCGGACAATGAAAAGGACCACATAAAGCATGTTCAAGAAGTACTCAAGAGACTAGAGGAGCATGACTTACATATCAAACCCTCAAAATGCAATTTTCATGTGGATTCAGTAGAATATTTGGGGGTTATGGTCTCCCCCACAGGAATTTCCATGGACCCCTCCAAGATCCAAGTTATTAAGGATTGGCCCATACCCAAAACACTTAAAGACACCCAGTCATTTTTGGGATTTGTAAACTTTTACCGGAGATTCATAGACAATTACTCTGGAATTGTAAAACCCCTTACAGCTCTTACATCGAAAAATGTAAAGTTTGAATGGTCTCCTAAATGTCAGTCAGTTTTTGAACTGTTGAAGAATGCATTTTCAGAAGCCCCAATATTACGCCATTTTGACCCACATCAACCAATAGTGGTAGAATCTGATGCTTCAGATTATGCCATTGCTGCAATCCTGTCACAACCACACCCAGAAACTCAAGAACTACACCCAATAGCATTTTTTGCAAGGTCAATGGGTAAATCAGAAATAAATTATGATATTTTTGATAAAGAATTACTTGCTATTATTGAAGCCTTTAAACAATGGAGAGCGTATTTAGAGGGAGCTAAGTATACTATACAGGTTTTCACAGATCACAATAACTTACAATTTCTCACAACCACAAAGAAACTCAGTAGGCGACAAGCCAGATGGTCTGAGTTTTTATCGGCATTCGATTTTAATATCAATTATCGAGCAGGAAGGCTAGGAGGAAAACCTGATGCACTGACCAGGCGAGCAGATGTATATCCAAAAAAGAATGATCAAGCTATCAGAAATAGGGAGAATGAGAAGGTGCTTATTCCCCCGGAGAAATTATGCTCACATGTAGTTATGAATGAGGAATTGGAGTTAGAACAAATTCGAAAAACAACTGACCCATATAAAGAAGCTGGTATAAGAATTGCCGAATCTGAAGAAAAAGGGCCGTTTGTATTTGAAGAAGGTTTGCTCCTACGTGACGGGTTGATTTATGTACCGGAGGCACCCGGATTGAGGCTCCAAATTCTAAAGAACCACCACGATCATAAACTACGAGGTCACCCAGGAATTGCAAAAACAATTAAACTAGTTCAACGCACCTATTTTTGGCCGAAGTTCAGGCGGGACATTAAGAATTATGTCCGCTCTTGTGAAGCATGTCATAGAGCCAAAGCAGTCAGACACAAACCATTTGGGTTGTTGAAACCTTTACCTCTTGGGCAGCGGCCATGGAGTTCGATATCAATTGACCACATTGTGGAGTTACCTGAATCAAACGGGTATAATGCCATTCTGGTTGTCGTATGTAGACTAACTAAAATGGGTATCTTTATACCCTGTCATACAACAGATACTGCGGAGGATCTTGCTAAACACTTTATCAAGTTTGTGTTCAGTAAGCATGGTTTGCCAGCAGATATAGTGTCGGACAGAGGGACTACGTTTGTGTCGAAATTTTGGAGAGCATTGTGTAGCGCTCTACACATAAAGTTAAATTTTTCTACGGCTTATCATCCGCAAACGGATGGACAAACTGAACGGACAAATCAAACATTGGAACAATACTTGAGATTGTTCGTAAATTACGAGCAGAATGATTGGGAGGAATTGTTGCCTTTTGCGGAGTACGCATATAATGACGCCCCACACTCAACCACTGGAATATCACCCTTTTTTGCAAATAAAGGATTTAACCCCAGGTTGACCTTTGCCATAAAGGGGATAAATAACCATGCAGCCCATCAACAGGCAACCGAATTACAAGCGACGCATAATTACCTAAAGAATGAAATTGCCACTGCAAATGAGCAAGCCACCAAATATGCTAATAGAAAGCGTAATGAAATCCCTGATGAGTTTAAAGAGGGAAACTTAGTGTGGCTGAATACTGAAAATATTAGGACAAAGAGACCAATGAAAAAGCTAGATTATAAAAGAATTGGACCCTTCAAAATTATACAAAAAGTCTCCTCTCATGCATTTAGACTAAAGTTACCTACAACGCTGCAAGGAATACATAATGTGTTCCACGCGACACTACTATCAAAATACAACGAGGATCGGGTTTTTGATAGGGCACAGGGAAGACCTTTCGAAACAAAATTGAAAGAGACAGGAGAATACGAAATTGAGAAAATTATAGATTCAAAGGTAGAACGAAATAACCTAAAGTATCTGGTGAAGTGGAAAGACACAGGAGACGAGGAAAATACTTGGGAGCCGTTTAAAGGACTAAAACATGCAGTGGAATCCATAATGGATTTCCAAAAGAATAATCCCGATAAGCCGGGGGCCACTCGAGAACAAATTATTGCTCTAGAAAGGGGGGAAAGGATCCCTAACAACCAAATAATCAACGCACCTAGATCAAAAATAGAATCCGAGTCACAGCCAGTAGCCAGCAACAAAAGACGATCACCTAGATTTGCTTCACAACAAAGTTAATGGGGAGTAGCGCGTGTATTACTCAAACTACAAAATTCTTATTACAAAAAAAAATATCTATAAATCTACGAGTCAATACCGGAGTTACTCGGGGACTTTGCCCTTGGAGTTGACAGATCGTTGGATAAACCTATAAAAAATTCAAATAAGATTGATTATCCGGAAACAATTAGAAAGAAATGAACGTACTGATTAACTTTGCGGCGGTTTCGACGGTTACGGTTCCGAATGACACCTTGGGAGTTGGATGGACGCTCTGGCAAAGGATGGATCGGTTGGTCCAAGGGGTTTGCAGTGGAAGTGGACGCCATCATTCCCTGTGGGACAGAGAAATGAAGTCTTGCCCCAGCTAGAACGGCGGAACTGGAGAGTACGGAATCTGGAGGACTGGAAGCGATAGGAATAGGGGCGCTGGAAAGGGAATAATCAGTAATCAAGCTAATAAGGGGAAAAGAAAACAGCAAAGATATACTTACGGAGTCGATTTCAAAAATTTCTCCAACCCAGGGACCTCATCACTGGCATATCGAAGGATCTGCGTCATAATAGCATCTTGCTCACCAACGAAACCGGTCACGGCTTGAGAAGAGTTGAAGGATTGGTTGAGGAAGGTGGTCAACGAGTTGTAAGCCATGCCGACGGCCTTGAATCGATCCTGGATAGTAGAAAGATTGTCGTGCAAGACGGAGTAATGTGCAGCACTCATAGCACTGCCAAGGACTCTGGCGTGATTGATAATATCAACCTCAACATGCGTAAGATTACCGCGGAGACTCCTGATAGCGACATTCAAAATCAATTGAAGGTCTTTGCGAGCCGTCGCAATCACTTGGTTCAATGCCTCTGGAAGTAAAATTTAAACAAAAGAATTAGAACTCGGATACACCCAAAATTTGTAAACAAAGACTTACGGTTGGCAGTAGCGAGATTGTGAACTTCACCCTCGACTCGCAAACGGAGACTGATAAAGAGAAGAAAGAAATTAATAAGGAACAATAAAAATTATAAGGGACCACGTACTTATTATAGTCATCCTTCAATCTGTCGAAGTTACCGATTAAAACGCGTTCGCGCTCTATCGCCTGTTCGAGTTCGGTCGGACTATGGTTATCTCGTGAACGAGATTCCATCGGGCAATCCAAGTTCGCGGTACGACCACTAAATGAAGGAAGTAAGTATGATGTCAAATAGAGTTCATGAATACACCAACCCCTGATCGACACGGAGGCCCGAAGGATTAAGGCTCGGTTTGGTCGATGGGTGTCCACACCCACTCGAACAGACAGAGAGGATTGGCTTAGAAGTAGCAGGGCTGGCCATAGCATAAGACGAGAGGATGAGGAAATTTTTGAGCGAATCGTCTCGAGCTTTTCACTAACTCCTGCATTCATGAGAGGAATGCTGTCGCCAGGACCATACTCACGGAGTGTAAAAATTTGAATGGTCGCCCTCCATTAACGACGGAAAGAGGGAATAATCGTGCATCAAAGTGATTGACGTGAGAAGTAACTCCTACGGCAAAGCTAATTGTGGAAACAAGGTAATGAAGGACTCAAACAAACTTTTCAGGATATTCCTCCATAAATAACACTACAAGTCCAGAAACAAAACACAATTGCCAGAGAACTGAGAAGTCAAATCTTCGAGGGCTCAGATTTAGAACGGGGGGTACTGTTATGACTCGAATCTTGCGGCTATACCATCAATGCCACATCAACGCCACACGGACAACACCGAATCAGCCGTCCAAAGCGGACGTACCTCAAT
>ML179724.1:10354-58329 GCA_004369135.1 Dendrothele bispora CBS 962.96 | reverse complement strand
CATTGACATATCTATACTATTTCTGCGAGTTACATTACTCTTTTGGCGCCTAAAGTGTCACTGGACAGTGGAGACCAAGTGGGTCCGACAGATTATAGACAGTTGACAGGTTCTTGATGAGTTTTATATTAACGAGCGAGCCTCTTAGTGAATGGAAAATCAGGGTCCCAGCACGTATAGCTCTTGGTTTCGAAGTAGAATAGACATTTAATGTGGCAAAAACATGCTATGCACGTCTGTAGTAGGTCGGTCACCATTGACACAGACCGAACATACTCTCTCGTCCTACTCTTGGCAGGAACGACTGTCGAAGGGGTAGGTATATTTAAAAAGGTGTGAGGGAGGCTGGAAAACAATCAGGTCATATTTGCATTCGCCCTTTGTTCACAGTTCTCGTCGCTAACCTGATAAAATCATGCTCTTGTCAAGAATCTCTTCACTTCCTCTGCTCATGATGATCTACGCCACCGGTGTTCTCGGTTATCGTAAGTGCTCAAAGTCTCCTATAACAATTCAAAGTAACGTGGAGTTGTTTGCATAACATCCTATAGAGCTGAAGCCTCGTCAACTTGATAGCGGCCCCGACACTGGCAGTAGCTCGGGGAGCAGCTCGGATAGCAATGATTCTGGAGACGGCGGCGACTTGACGATCCCTAATAAGTGTGAGAGTACATGTGCAGACTGGCAGGTATGTTACAGTTTTACCACATTGTCCGACGCTCTAGGGTAGACCTGACAACTCGACTCAGGCGTGCTCTGGTGCAGATGAATGCTGCACAAACTCGATGGGAAAAAGTTTGACATCCTGTCTCGACTGTATCGTGACCAATGGCGGTGGATCAAAGGCCGACGCACAAGACTATTATGACAGTATGTTAAACGTGCAGTTGTCAGTCAGCAATGATACTTACTCGCTTCCCGTAGCAACATTTTTTGATGGCTGCACTGACGCTGGCGTAGATGTACAAAAGGCGACAATAAATGCTGCTTTAGGATCTAGATCGCAATGTCATGCAGGGGCGGTGATGGTATTTGCGGCTGCAGCGACTGTTCCTTGGATGTTAGCATAATAGGCTATCTTGTTTCTCATGGTCCGACACTTTTCTTTGGTGCAATGGATTTTAATTTTTACGGGCCTACTTTGTACATATTAATAAGGTTCATCATGCCTATAATCGATTTAGTATTTGGTGTAATAACTCGTATCGAAGACAGACCTCGGACGAATGGCCATGGAGCCAGGAGAATAGTTACATTCATTTATCTCCGTTACTGTTTGCCATATCACTGATATCATTTTGAAGTCCCGAGACTGTTTCTCACTAATGAGGGTGTGAAGATGGGTGGCCTGATGATGTGTGATCCCGTGGCTGCACTGAAGCAGAAGATAATATCTAGTTAGGATCCTGGTTCCACATAGCGAGAAAAAGGGTTTGATTGATTAAAATTGCGCGCTTGTCTTACTGGAAAATTCCCAAAAGGCTCATTACTTGACGAAGACGACATGTTATTCAAAAGAGGAGCTCATGTCTGTGTTAGTAGGAGAATGGGAGCTATGAGGATTAAGTAGACTTTCTGGCAGCTGGCTGCAATGGGTGGGATGGGGAAGAGCCCAGTGCGGATTGAAAGGACAGTAACTTTGTGTTGTAACTTGAATATGACTGCTCTCAAGTGTGAGTGAGTGGTTTGGGGGTATAAAACGAAGCATGAAGAGAAATGAGGAGAATGGGGACTTTAAGACGGCAGCACGAGTTCGCCCCTGACGAAAGAGGAACCGCATCACGTGTGTCTTAGTCCGAACGAAGATTCAACTTCAAGACGCCGCCGTCAACTACGGGTCTCTTCACCGAAACCGCTCTTCGTCCCATCCGCGCCCGTCGAATTCTTCTTGCCCTGTCTTACCTCCAGTATCTTGTTCTCCTGCCGGCTACTCACTACGCCAGTCTCGCACTCCGGGCTTCCCGTGCTCTCTAGGGCTCCTAGCGGATCGGATGATCGCCGATCATCCGTCCGATAGGTGTCCGGATTCGGATGGCGGATGGACACATTGGTGAGCACCAACCGACGGATGCCATCCGACTCATCCGCCGTTCATCGTCGGATGGGTCAGTCAATCTCGGAGGTTTCCGAGCTACTATATAGCTTATAAAATCATTATATAGTACACAAAAAAAAATAATGAGCACTAACATGCCCGAGCACGACCCTCCTGACCTCTCAGCTGTTCTCCCTGAAGGGACAAAGCGAGTTCCAAAACGAAAACAACGCAATTCTGCCACTTCAGATGTTGAAGAGGAGAACTCTGAGCCCACAGCTAAACGCCAATCAACTCCCCGCAAATCTGGGAAGAACAATACAAAATCTGGACACGCTACCGTAACCTCATCGAGTAACTCTGGACACGCTACCATAACCTCATCAAGTAACTCTATAACTCCCACTAATGACCCCGTTCCTGCTCCATATATTCCACCATGTCCAACGCCAGCTGAGGTAATTGAAGTCGAAGATGATGACTCAAATTTTACACACCGACTGACAATGCCTGGCCGCCCAACGTCATCATGTGTTGCTGATCACCCTCATTTCAAGACAAAAGACTCACTGGCATACACTTTCCTAATTATGTCAGAGCCGGAGCATGCAGATGACGGCACCAAGCTTGTATCTTGTCAGATGGCTTGTGCGTTATGTGATGCGAAGAGGGTAAAGCAGTCATGGAAATGGAGCACTAAAGCGAAAGGGTCAACAGGAAATTTTGTACAACATTTCAAGACCAAACATACAAGAACATGGGAAGCTCGCTGTGCCGAGGATATGGCAAAACGTTACCCAAATCAAACTGTATCTTCTGGGAGTGGATCTGTGCAGCAAGTAATATTACATACCTGGACCGAAAAGGTAAGTGAGGTTTTTCATTTTGTATCATACCATTAATAAACATACTTTTCAGGCCTTCGATGTCGATATGGCAAACCACTTACTTACCGAATGGATTGTCCTCAGTTGCGAAGCGTTCACCAGCGTTGAGAATCCGGCATTTAGACGCTACATTACTCACCTACGACCGGGTTATGGTAGCAAATTGATAAAAGGGGATGCCGCCAAAAACCATTGTGATGCTGCATATGCGGAGGCTGAAAAGCGATTCAAGGATTATCTAAAGGTTGGCCCGTTCCAGTTATTAATGTGTAATGTAGATGGTAGCTCATGGAAAACACAGAACGCACCAGGAAAAAAAGCTTTTGCGGCAGATGCATGGACCTCAAACAATAATATGGCTTACCTAGCAATTGTAGTCTGTTTTGTCACTGAAAACTGGGAGATTGCGTCAATACTCTTTGATTTCCCCCAACTCGAAGGACAACATACTGGTAAAAACATGGCGGAGATTCTTGCCAAACAGATTATTGCACTGGACCTAGCAGACGACGTGAGTTGCGAGTCAAGAACTGTAAAATTAATATATACTGATCATTCAATAGTTTATCGCACTCACCGCCGATAATGCCAGCAATAACAGCATCCTTCGGGAGTGGCTTGCCTTCTTCTTGAATGAAGCAAGTCAAAACACCCTTTACAACCAAGAGACAATGACTGTCTGCTGCCTCCCACATGCAATCCATCTTGCTGTCCGTGCTTTCTTGATTGAGTTAAAAGCATGTGAAGTGAGTGATATTGACGAAAATGAGGTGGAGGTGCCTGCTAGTTGGACAGAGGAGAGTGCTGGGGCAGTGACTGGTGAGCGAGACATGGCAGAGAAGACCAACAAACAATTGTTGGAGGAGCAGCATGATGACGGAGTTGACATCAAGGTTGTAGTTCAAAAGGTGCATCGAGTCATACAGCTTTGCACAGCCTCATAATGCTGCTTTGTCAGATCCGGCAAATATCCAAACTCACACGTTCATCACCTCAACGCGCTGAGCAGTTCAGGAAAACCATCAGTATTGTCAATGCCATTAATTTTGACCCAGAATCCAAGCTCCGAAATCTCAATCTCATTCTTGATGTTGTCACTCGATGGAATTCCACATATTTTATGGTTAAACGAGCAAAGGAGCTCCAACCGGTACAATTTACATTTGTATAATGTTTTTCTATAACTTCTCATCCTTTATTTTAGGCCATTAACGAGCTCTGTATTCGGAATGACCTTTATAAAAAGTACAAGGTCAGTGAGGAGGAATGGGTTGTAGTCGGAATCATTTCAGACTTTCTCGAGGTGCGCGCTTTAGTATCTATTGTTTTTACATGTTTTACTGAATTAATTTAAAAAGGTGTTCCGCAATGCATCCGAGCAGATGTCTTCTGGGTCGTTCCCCACTCTCTCTGCATCTCTTCTCATCTACGTCAAGCTTATGAAGGCTGTCGACACATTTTCAGAATCCGATACAGCAAAAAAACACGCGAATGTACGTGCCGGTTTGGAAGCCTGTAAAAAGAAGTTGGAGAAGTATTATGACAAGTCGACTTCGGAATCAGAGTACTATTATGCGGCATCAGGTGCATACTCATATCTGGTCAAGTATTTTTTATTTACTCACCGTATTTTAAATTTTTCTACAGTGCTTGATCCACGAATCAAACACAAGCTTTTCGACAATAACCCAGACCTTTTTATCAATTCCTGGCGGCGCCGAATGGATACAAGCTTCAAAAAACACCTTGCGAAATATAGCCCATCAATTCCCTCGACAACAGTGACATCAACGGCACCTGCTCAGGCTTCTCTCACTAAAAGCAATTCAATTGAGGATCTCTACAATGATTCTTCGTTGTTAGGCAGCTCGACAAGCTTACCTAGTACTTCTGGGGAGTCAGTGGATGAAGAATACTCTCGTTACATGGCATTCCGGCCCCAAGATGGTGAAGACTGTCTCGCATTCTGGAAGAATAATTGTAAGAGATTTCCGAGGTTAGCCCGATATGCACGAGATGTTCTCGCAATACCTGGTAAATACTAACTTTCCATATTTGTGTGTGTCAATTGATAGTCATTTACAGGTGCCTCCGTTTGTGTTGAGCGTGTACTCAGTGTTGGGAAGGACGTTATAGGCTTACATAGGCACTCTTTGAGTGCAGAAACAACACGAAAATTAATGATGCACCGTAGTATATTGATTTTCGAAGGAGGTCTTCAGAGCACTTACGTACCAAAATAAATAGGAGATCTTTTTTTTTCTACATGGTGTACAATCCGTCGGATGCCCCGATAATCCGAAGGATACCATCCGACGATGCGGATGGTCTCCTGAGTACCTACTATCCGAGCCGATGCATCTGCATCCGATCCGAATCCGATCCGCTAGGAGCCCTAGTGCTCTCCGCTCGTCAGGGTTTCCCTGCTGGTTGTCTGACATTGACCATGTGATTCGACACCTACCTGGATCCGAGGGTCGTCAACCGTTTCTGCCGAGCAACGAGCACATCTCATTGGAGTCGATCGATGTACTGATCAAAATCGTCAAGAGCGTCTCGAGTGAATGGTTACTCTCTCAGATCAACTCATTCCGAAGGCTTTCATTACTCCGAGACAGGGTTGAACCTGTGGACCCTGAAAGTGACACCAGACCCTCGTCCCCCGTCCTTTGCTTTCGTCACTACCTAACACAGGTGAAGAACCACCGTCACCGCCGATCTCTCACTCGTCTACTGTGTGGAAGCGTCACCCCCTTCATCTTTCGCTCATCGCCGGGGCGTACACACATCGATGGGGAGGACTTTCAGTCCAAATGCTGCCGTCACTGCAGCGATACATATGAGACGCCGGAACACATTTTACTCCAATGCATGTCTCCGACGTTAGCTGGGATCATTGATCTCCGTACTGACTTCCTGGATTCACTGGACATTCCAACATCGGCGACACACTCAGACGAGGAAACTTTTGTGTTGCTTAGGTCTCTGATCTTTGATTGGGAGGGTGTTTCGGGTACGGCAAAGTTTATTCACGAGTGCCTGAAAGTTTGGAAAGACGTGAATGGTATCGCACGTTTGGATGAGTCGCCTGATGATGAACGAGAGTAGCCTGGACTTTTTGTGTATACCTACTTTCTATGATTTTTTTCGCACCCTCGCAGTGGCAGACTTTTTCCTCATAGGGGTTTTTTAATGTCTCCCTGTTGAGGCCCTTCTTTACATTACATACTTTATATTATCTTTGATGGCTCTCTCGTCTCTACATCCCGTGTTTACCATTACTGCACCTTTTTTGCAGTACCGTAGCTACAGGTTGCCTACCTAGACTAGTGATGTCAGGACTCGGCTCTGACTCACTTCGGCTCGACTCGGCAAAAAAGTCATTTAAATTGACTCGACTCCGACTCGAGTCAATTGGAGTCGGTCGAAAATGGCTTACTCAAGGAAGGAGGGAGAAAAACTGCTAAAAGTAAGTATGATAGCTTACAACAAGTTGATACAGTGAGTTAAGATAATAAAAATAAGCACTTACCTTGTACAATGGCTGAAATGTGAATTTCGGTCATGAAAAAGCCGTGAGAATCTGGTTATGACAGGGTCATACCAATCTCGAAAAATTTTCCAAATACATTTCTATCTACTTACTTCAGCTCTAAATACTTTTTTGAAGTCGTTAGGTATATTTCAAAGAGCACTGAACTGTTTTAATCTCTGAAATTCCAACGAAATTCCAGTTTATTTGGAACCAAATTCACGCTCGACTCCAAATGACTCTGCCGACTTGAGTCACGAGTCAAGCCGCGACTCAAAAACCGGCTCGACTCGGCGACTAGCCGGAGCGGAGTCGATTCGCGTGCAACACTAACCTAGACCTTGTAGCACTGGGCGCCAGTTGAGTAGACGGTCTACCGCGCGTTTGCCCCTACTGAGCTGGCGTCACCGGGTGAACCTTTATGGTTCCGCGCGTTGTTTACGCGTTACCCGTGTAACCTACCTACCTACCTACCTACCGTCAGACGATCGAGTTGTACAGCACAGTAGTGTTGCACATGACTCCGCTCGGCTCCGACTAGTCGACGAGTCGAGTCTATTTTTAAGCGAGCCAAGTCTAGCCATTGACTCCAGACTTGGCTGACTTTAAGGCGACTCGACTCCGACTCGAGTCAACTCGGGTCGCTTATAACTAGGCTGGCAAAAGTTGCGGTTCTTGGCACCGGCAACCCATGCAACTCTGCCGGTATGCTTCAAGCAGCTTACATCACCTTTGTAATAAATTGCCATTTACTCACTGTTTCAAGTTAAATTACTAATAAATTCACTCACAATTCCGTGAGTGATTTTTTTAATGTAAGCGAGTGACTTGAGCGACTCGAGTGGGAGTGAGTCAAAAAATAAAGACTCGACTCCGGAGTCACCGGCATTTTGAGTCGGAGTCACCCGGAGTCGAGCCGGAGTGAGCCGAAGTGGAGTTCTGACATCACTACGGCACAGCCACTGCCTGCGATGCGAGCCCGGTAAGGCGAGTCCTAAACGGCCTCGTGATAACATGCACATACACACATACACCCGCCCCTGCCGTCTTGTCACTTGTCCTTTTGAGGAACACTCAGCAAAGTCCAAATTTTGGGAGGTGAGAAAAGAGTCAAAAGACTTGTGAAAAGTTAAAACGTCAAGAGAAAGTGTTGTTAAAAATGGTATGTGATTATTTATGTAAAAAATGTCTGAGATTAGACCATATCTGCAACGCGGATTTTTGGTCGTTGTTTTTCATTGAGAAACGATATAGATTTATCTAGGCTCCACCCGAAAATCTTTAAGTGGGGCTGGGTGGTTGACCAAAACACCATGGTAATTTCTCGTTAGCGCATTTCCATTTATCTGTAGCTCCATTATTCGTTGACATTTTGGAGCTTAGAAAAATCCGCGTTGCAGATATGGTCTATTGCTCGATGTCAAATTGTTAAAAGATATAAAAAATGGATATTCTCGATTCGGCAGTCAAACCTATGACGACAAGTCACAGATGTCGAGGGCGCATCCTGCTAGACGGAGAGTATGACCTGAGACATACCTGGGGACAAAAGCTAGACTTGTTAGTAAAGACTTAAGAGGACTTAAGGCGACTGTTTCAGAGAAACGAACTGAGTATTGAGGCAGTAACTACTGTCCTTATATACTACAAAAGAAGGTGCACAGACCATCTGTATCATGTGCTCATAGCCATAGATCATATACTACATATAAGGGATGAGGCTGTGCATAATGTAAAGTAAGTAAAAGAAAGGAATAGAACAAAGTTCAACACTCCCCCTCGCTAAATATCACCTAAGGTGTATGTAAGCGTACCTACTTTGTGTATGAAAGTAAAAAATGGCGCTAAATGAGCTGCCGGATTTGAAATGAAATTGTAAAATATGGACAAGTACTTGAAATCAAGACAAACATCCATAATATAAAGTGAAAAGATGACGAGACTATGTATTTTTTAGATAAAAAATCCATCCAGTGATCGTCCTCTATTTAAAAATGGCGCTATCAGCAGCCGAAGTGTAAAATTCGAGGCCAAGGCAAGTCCGGAACTTCTCGAATTTGACCCATCCCAGGTTTTTAGTGAATAGGTCAGCGGGGTTGTCGTTTCCGTCGATAAAACGTACTTTGACTAGGCCGTTCTCAATAACTTCGCGAATATAATGATAACGAATATCAATATGCTTAGAGCGGCGTTCGGTTATTGGGTTAGAAGCCATAAAGATTGAACCTTGGTTATCCCCATAAATAGGTATAGGTTCTAGATCGTAACCTATCTCCTTGAGTAAGGTAATGATCCAGACAACCTGGCGGCTGCAATCAGAGAGCGCCATATACTCGGCCTCAGTAGAAGAGAGCGCTATCGTCTTCTGAGCATGAGAAGTCCAAGTAAATATACCCTTGGCCATCTGTAAGAAGATGCCAGTCTGGGAACGACGTGAGTTCGGGTCAGATGCCCAATCTGAATCGGTACAGGCTGATAAGCCTTGGGCGGAAGCACCATCGTAAATGAGAGCATAGGAACGAGTTCCCAGGAGGTAGCGACAGATATACAGCGCTTTATCCAAGTGCTCCTTAGATGGGTTGGCAGCAAATTGCGCCAGTTTAGTCACAGCGAATGAGATGTCGGGTCGTGTGCCCAACATTATATAGAGTAGAGATCCGATGACCATCTGGAATCTCTGACGAAGAACGGGATCGACTGGGGCGTCGTTTGGAAGTGGCTGAAAGCCAGCAGGGAGTGGAGTTCGCGCAGGCATAGCGTTTTGCATGCCGCAGCGTTCTATCACTTTAGTAAGGTAGGCGCACTGATTTATTGCAATCCGGCTGCCTTTCCTGACGATCTGCATTCGGAGAAACTCCTTAGCGTCGCCAAGATCCCTGCATTCCCATTTCTTCATAAACATCTCCTTCAGCTTATGAACTAAGGCTTTGTCCTTGCCACAAAATATGGCGTCGTCCACATAGACAACTGCGATAACTTTCTCGCCAGTCTTAGATGTGAAAACGAATATGCCCGCATCGGAAGTGAGTCGGACGAACCCAAGTTCCTTCATGGATGCATCAAGGGAGTGCCACCAAGAGAGGCCTGCCTGCTTGAGTCCATAGAGGGCACGTTTAAGTCGAATGACTTTAGGAAGTTTTAAAACCTTCCGGTTGTTCCATGTAAATCTCTTCATCGAGTTTGCCGTACAAATAGGCGCTGCGAACATCGACACCGGACAAATGCCAGTTCTCGAGTGCTGCCAATGCGAGGACGAGTCGCACTGTCTCGAATCGAACTACTGGAGAGAAGACTTGGTCGAAGTCTAAGCCTTCAACCTGGGAAAAACCTTTAGCGACGAGCCTCGCCTTCTTACGACCGTCGCTTTTGACGTCGAAGACCCATCGGTTTTTAATAACCTTTCTGTTGGAAGGTCGATCCACGAGTTCAAAGACGTTGCGTTTGCGAAGTGCCTCTAATTCTTCGCGGCAAGCAGTCTTCTACTCCTCCTGCTCAGCCTTTGGCAGGCGAGCAATATCTCGGTAATGCCACTCACGGATATTTTTGTAGGCATTGTTGACTGATTCCTCATTAACCGCTTGAGAAAGCAAGTAATTTATAAATTTTACTCCCCCTTCCCTGCATAATTGCGTTATTTCTTCCTCACGTTCTGGTGCAGGTTGAGTGTCGCCGGTGGTGGATGAATCTGGGTTACCAGGCACAGTACTAGGTCCGGGAACCTGTGCTGGAACTGTAGGTCGAGGGGGTCTACCCCGTGTTTTGGGTTTTGACCACTGCTCGGTGTCTCCTACAGTTTTCTTCCACTCTCTTGGTTTGTCTGCTTGAACCTCTGCCGGGGGCCGATCCCCATGAAGGTTACCAGGTCGTGTGGGCATTCTCCGCTGACGCCCTGAGGTCCGAGGTGCCGGAGGTTGTTCCGGTTCGGGTTCCTCTGCCGGAGGCGAAGGCGGGGGACTAGGAGCCGCTGGACCGTCGTCCTGCGTATCTTCCTGTCCATCTTGGTGGGAAGGACCGCGAGGAGGATGAGAGGTAAAACCATCATCATTGTCGTCGTCAGGAATCGAGTCTGGAGGATTGTATTCGGGATCCTCATCATCAGGTGCCGATAAAGGCAGTTTACGGGACGTTCGGGGACGCTTCTCGCACTTGGGGAAGACTGTCTCCTCGAAGATAGCATGAGCCGATGTAAAAATAACATTGTTAGGTAGACGCATAAAGCGATTGCCATGTCCACCAGGAGCTACGCCCAGATACACCATATATTCTGATTTAGGAGCGAGTTTATCCTTACGTATATTGGCTGGGATGTGTACATAAGCTCCGCAGCCAAAGACCCTTAAATGGTCTATACGAGGAATCTCCCCCTTAATACCCTCGTGGGGTGTCTGCCATTTAAGGCGACGCAGAGGTGTCCGGTTGTAAATGTGGACAGCATGTTCTACTGAGAATTCAAACCACGAGTCCGGTATGCAAGCAAATAGCCGCATTGCTTCGGCTTTATCCATCATAGTACGCATAAATCGTTCCGCTCTACCATTTTGCTGGGGCGTATATGGCGCACTTTTAAGGATTTCAATACCCTTTTCCTTCATCAAATTGACAAAGGCATCGGACGAATATTCACCGCCGACATCAGACATCCATCTTTCGATTTTTGTTTTAAACTGGGTCTCGACCATAGCAATGAAGTGCTTAGTCGCGGTGAGTGCAGCAGCTTTAGTGCGCAGGAAGGTTATCCATGCATGCGATTTGCAGTCGTCTAAAAAGACAATAGCATATTTATATTTGTGATAAGATAGCACGGGAAATTCCTTCAAGTCCGAATGGATAAGCTCGAAGGGACGTGTAGCACGTCTCAGGCTCGGTGGGAATGCTCGTAATGGCAACTTCCCTTTGGCACAACCACGGCAAAGAGGAGTATCACGAGGAATCTCAATCTTCGGGAAGCCGTTGGTATGCTTAGGGGCGTTAAGAAGAACGTCACGCGAAGCCTGTAGAGTCCTCAACGAGTTGACTCGCGAGTTTTGGCAAGTATAAGGAGATCACAATGTAGAGCTTGACTGTGTGAAAATTTTGAGCCCAAGAACATCACAAATGGTCAAGAAATGAGTGAGATATGACTGAAACAAGTTTTGCCACAAATCCAATCACTCACTATGTTGTAAGGTGAAAAAAGTTGAATATTAGGCCGCAAGTCTACACTTGTGGCTTTTTTACCTGAAATCTATGCTTGATGCTTGCAGCTGAAGGTCAGATACCACAAAACTTGTTTCAGTCATATTTCACTCATTTCTTGACCATTTGTGATGTTTTTGGGCTCAAAATTTTCACACAGTCAAGCTCTACATCGTGATCTCCTTATACTTGCCAAAACTCGCGAGTCAACTCGTCGAGGACTCTACGCGAAGGGTGGCCTAATTGGCGATGCATAGTCTCGTAATCGAGATGGTAAATGCAAGTGTCCGCTATTTCAGCGACATCATGCTGAGTATGTGGCAAGAAATATAAAGTTTCTGCCGGATGACGTTTGGTAAAAGATAAAAATCTCTGACCGGTTTTGCTCGTCAACTGAATATGCTGCGAATTACCGCGCACATTTAAGTTGTCACGTAAAAAGGTGCCAAGTGACAGAAGTCGCTGGTTAAGGTCGGGGACGTAAAAGACCGGTTCGATCGTATAAATATTTGATCCTTGACTTAGACGGACAGATCCTCGGGCCGTGATATGAGTCAGGCCATTCGCAGTTTTCACCGGTATAGGATCGATGTCTTGGAGTTCGGTAAAATCGGCTTTATCGTTACTAAAATGTGCAGAAGCGCCAGAGTCGAGTAGCCAATTTGACTTAAAGAAGTCTTCTAACATTTTCTCAAAACCCTTACATTTGTCACATTTAGATGCAGAACAATGTGCGCATATATTGGACATAGGTAGTAGTACAGTGGGGGATACAACATGAGATTCAGTAATATACCAGTCACCTGCAGCAGATAAATGCGCATTAGTGCCACTGTTAGAGGGTAGAGAAAATGAATAGACGAACCCGTCATCTTCGTCATCGGAGCCCAAGGAAACTTCGTCGAAGTCTTTCCCAACGGTCAATCGATCCGCTAAGGACCGAGTTCCGGAGCCAGAGGCTACTGGAGGGTCAGACATGACGACATCCTCGAGGGCACGAACACGTTCACAGGTCGGCTCGAGGCCGATGTCCCGGACCAAATCGATAGACCTCTTGGTAGAGGTAAAGAAGGCGTCGAAGGGCTTGGGAGCCGGAGAGAAGAAAGGACGGCGCACATCAAGTGCAGCTGGGTCCATAACGATGGTGGGGGAGGCTATGTGGGAGCACTCACCCTCAGCATCGGCCGAGTTGGCCTTCTCCTTACCCTTGCCAGAGCGCTTGCCGCGCTGACGCTTCTTCTTCCCATCTCCATCCTGCTTAGTCTGCTGCTCAGCGCCGGTGTTTTGGCGCTTCTGCTGCGACTTGAAGTCAGGATCACCATCTTTGCGCTTCACAGCCGAAAGTTTGTTGGCACTCTTGCCGGAGTTTCCATCGTTGCGCTTGCTCCGGCCTTCCCAGGCATGGATAGCAGCTTCGCGGACACGTTCCGGTGTCAGTTTCTCGACGATTTCATCCATCGGCGTCTGAGCGACGGTCTGGATGACATAGGAGTACCGGTCAGGGAGCTTACTAACTATCAGCATCGCCTGAATAAACTTTGGGACGGCCATACTGGTAGTATTGGAGGGACCAGTAGGCGGGCTGTTAGCGGCAATACGAGTGAAAAACATAATAATGTTATCGATGGCGGGAGCGGGGTGTTTGTCGTTAGGAATGTGGTAATCGATGGCACGTTTGAAGTCAGTGAAAACTGCAGCGACTCCGGGTTTACCGTACTGTCCCTTGAGGACATCGTACATCTCCTTGGCTCCAGTAGTGTCCTTGATAGAGGACTGAATCTGGGGAGAGACGCGCAGCAGAATGTTACCCATGGCTTTGTACTTGTCGTCACGCCAGGTCTTCGTGGCTGCAGCGTCGGTAGCGGCGGGAGGCGAGTCTTCCATAACGTACCAGACTCCAGCGGACATAAGGAACGCCTTGATGGCATCAGACCATTTGATCCAGTTGGCACCAGTGAGAACGGGAACACAGTTGATAAGAGCAGAAGACATTTTTAATCGTAAAATGATAAAGATCTGGGGAGTCAAACCGTCAGCGTTAGTCCTACACTGTTAAGAGAATGATAAAAGGCAGCCGCAAGGGCGCCACTCAACGGTGACATCAACCCAATATCAACGTTCACCAGTGACCACAGTACACAAAGTAGTGTAGTAAAACGGATAGCGTTCGCGCAGTACTCGAAGTAGTGCAGCAAACGATAGAGTCAAAGCTAGGTATGCGATCCAATATGCAGCGGATAAAACGCGCAACATGGATCAAGCATCCAGGTATCCAGAGATCAAGGGCACGGGGCCCATAACCTGTCGAGGGCGCATCCTGCTAGATGGAGAGTATGACCTGAGACATACCTGGGGACAAAAGCTAGACTTGTTAGTAAAGACTTAAGAGGACTTAAGGCGACTGTTTCAGAGAAACGAACTGAGTATTGAGGCAGTAACTACTGTCCTTATATACTACAAAAGAAGGTGCACAGACCATCTGTATCATGTGCTCATAGCCATAGATCATATACTACATATAAGGGATGAGGCTGTGCATAATGTAAAGTAAGTAAAAGAAAGGAATAGAACAAAGTTCAACAACAGATTATGACGTTCAAAATTGGAAAAAATAAAACCACCGAATCCTGACTTTTGGTACCGAATCTTCTAATATTATGTTATCGAATATCAATGCATCGAGTCACCGAATTCTCTACATCGAGTCACCGAATCTTCCACATCAAAGTCACCGAATTTTCCACAACAAGTCATCAAATTTTCTACATGATATCCTCTTCATTTAACCTCCTTATTATAGTTGTATAATGACAGAATAATATGGCTGAACACATTTTAACCAATTTCCGTTGCATCTTCCTTGCAGCTTTCCAAGATTATTTCCTCTCCATTTAATGATTAATAACTTGAATGATTGGACACTAGCTCATTACACCTCTCCAAAATACCTCCATTCTCTTGGCTTTTTAGATTTTTTAGACTTTTATGAAATTGACCATCATTTTTATGTCTTTTCTGAGTGATTTGAGTTGCAAGAAAGTTTTAGAAGGTTTCATAACCCCTTGAATCTTATGTACATGTAACTTTAATGGCTGTGACTGGCAGCCATCAATCTTTTCACCTCTATCAAATATAGTAATAAGTCCAAGCCAAGTTGTAGTATTTGTCTGATAGAATCCACTTGTTTGAGTGGGTTCTTGAGTGTCCTTCACACTGAGTGCTTTCATTCTATGAATGAGATGGCCATTGATAATCCCAGTAACTTACAATATCTTGAAGTTGAGAATGGATATTCCCTTTTTTGGAAATGAAAAGATTAATGGCTACTGGTGTACCTTATAGATATAAATGTTTCTACTCTTGGGGATGACAAAATTACAGACACAAGGAATTGACCAGGACAGTTTAAGGTCTTGAATCATAAGATAGTATTCTATCAGGCTTTCTTTATCTCCAGGCTTCAAATTAAGTAATAGTCTTATTGTATCATATAGCACAGAGTGAAATAAGACTAAGAACAGAAGCATTGGTTTCTCTATCCATTTAATACTGAAGGATCCATCTGCCTTTGATCATTATTTCATGGATTTTATAAATGTCTTATGAAATATAAATTTGTGAAAGTAGATATGTAATTTGACAGCAGCATTTTGGTGTAAGCACTCATATCATCATATCATATGAATGTGAAGCCAACTGGAAAAGATATTCCCAAGCATGTCTATAAAACCTTGATGTTAGCTGCCCCACCTTTTTATGAGTCAATTCTTCTGTGAAAAACCAAACATGCAAAGGTTTCTCCATAAGATTACAATCCTCATACAAATAAGGACACCATATTAAGGCAATGAACAGCTCTTTTGGACCATGGTAGCCAGTGTATATGACTTCAAATGTCACTCACACCAAGGGATTAATCATGGCAGTTTTATCTGGGAATGTTCTACTCATAACACCCAAATTGAGTGGCTCTGGTTAGAGGCTGGGATACAGTTTGTCTAAGCATAGAAGAGCTTTTTTTATGGACTGGGTCAACACCATTTGAACTGTGAAAATCCTCATCATCTCCAGCTTTTGCATTTTTACTTCTTGATGCAATCAATCAGAGGATTGGAATTATCAACCAGTATCTGGTTCTGGTCATGATCAGTTATGCCCATTGTGAGTATTATCATTCATGTACCTTTATTTATATAAGTACTTCATAGGACTTACACTTCCCTCAACTCACAGAGACTAAGGTATCAATCCTGCTACTGTTGGGATGGAGTCCATGGAGAATCCAGTACAGTAACAAGTGCATCAGACTGGGTGGAGATCATCTTGAAGATGAAGAAGACTCAGAGAAGGGGAAGAAACAGGAAGGAATTGTTGAGAATGAATCTGATGAATCTGAATGGTTTGGAATAGAAGGTAACAATGATCTCCATGATTATTATGGAAACAACTTCTAAGAAGAATGAACTGGAACTCAAGATCATGACTCATTCAAACAGATTTTAAGATGTTTTGAAGAGGTAAAATGCGCTAGTATGTCCTATCATTCAAGCTATTAATCATTGAATGGACCGGAAATAATCTTGGAAAGTTGAAAGGAAGATGAATTGGTTAAAATGTTTATAGTACTTAGCCATATTATCCTGTCATTCTATACAACTATAAAAGCAGATTTGCTGTATTTAATGAAGACTCAAGAGGATTCAGTTATCATGTGTAGAAAATTCAATGACTTGTTGTGGAAAATTCGGTGACTCGGTGCGGAAGATTCGGTGACTTTGATGTGAAAGATTCGGTGAAAGATTCGGTGGCTCGACGTAGAGAATTCGGTGACTCGATGCATTGATATTCGGTAACATAATAATAGAAGATTCGGTACCAAAAGTCAGGATTCGGTGGTTTTATTTTTTCCAATTTTGAACGTCATAGGAATAGACTTGAGCCAGGTCACAGCATTGGTATGACAGAATCCATCTGTTTGAGTGGTTTCTTGGGTCCCCTTCACACTGACTGCTTTTATTTTATGAATAAGATGGCCCAGAATATTTTGACAATGGATGTTTCCTTTTTAGGGGATGAAAATTAATGGCTACTACTAGACTTTATTAATGTAAATATTCTTATTCTTGTGAATGGCAAAGAATACAGACACAAGGAATTGACTAGGGCAGTTCAACATCTTAAAAACTTCATAAAATAACATCTTACAAGTTATGCATTGTTTATCATTATCTCATAAATGTCTTATGAAATGCATAAATTTTTGAAAGTAGATATGTAATTTAACAGCAGCATTTTGGTGTAAAAGTATTGATATGAATGTGACTTGGTACGCGGCCCGCGGGACCCTTTATTTACATTTATCTGAAAAAACACCGGATCACATGATATTGACACGGAAGAGACCTTGCGAGCAAGGTAACTTCAGGACTAGTATGATCATAACTTGGAGGAAGAATGGACTAGAACTCAAGATCATGACTCATTTCAACAGGATTTCAAAATATACTGATCAATAAATTGACAGTACTTGTTCAAGCTAACAAGGCTGCCAATTGAGAGCAGAGGTGATTACAAGGTGTTTTGAAAAGGTATAGTGAGCTTAGAGCTAGTATGTCTCATCATTCAAGGGATATATTCAATCATTGAATGCAGAAGAAATAATTTTGGAACATTGGAAGGAAGATGAGGAAGATGAGATGGAAATTGGTTAAAATGTTTATAACTATATTGTCCTGTCATTATATACAACCATAATAGGGAGATTTGCTTTGTTTGATGAAGGTTCAAGGATTATGTGTAAGAAAATCTGATGACTTGATGTTGAAAACTCGGTGGAAAATTCGGTCACTCGATGTGGAAAATTCGGTGACTTGGTACAGAGAAATTCGGTGACTCGATACAGCAAGATTCGGTGACATGATGATAGAAAATTCGGTACCGAAAGTCAGGATTCGGTGGTTTTATTTTTTCCAATTTTGAACGTCATACACAGATGGTATCAGATCCAAGTAGACTTCGGTCGAATCGGTTCTCACTGGAAGATTTTACTTAAGTAGGACAGTCTTGGTATTTAACCATCTCTATTATAGTCAGCCGTTTTATTGACACTCACTCGTAATATACGTCTTCTCCGGTGTAGAACTTGTAAAAAGTGGCTTGGCATTGGATATATATAGTAAAGGATATCCGAAAAACTTGTAATGAGATAGAAATCTAGTTTGAAGAATTCAGATGCACTCCAGACATACGGTCCAGCCCTGAGTTTGGTTAAGGGTGTTCAGGTAAAAGAAAATGTTGTGATGCGACGGGTTTAAACCCAGAGTCATGTTAGTTCCCGAGTCCTGTGAAGTGCCACTGACGTGTTAGAGGAGCTCTGTAGTAGGATCCGGCCACAACTATCGGCAACAATCAAATAGATCACTATGTCTTTTAACATTTGACCCAAGTTCAATGAGAATGAAAGTATTACATGAATATCACAAATATTATTACTAATAACTGGCCTTATGAACATCTAAAGATATAAGATGGATGTAGTCGACATATATGTGATTTCTGTGAGATAGAATTTAATTTGACAAAGTAGATCATGTCTATCTACAGGTGAGAGATGTGGCATTCGTTTCTATTAGCCCCACTCGACCCCATCAACTTAGAAACTACAGGACTCAGTGCTCAAGAATTTTAAACCTTTTCCTCTTGTTTTTTCCCAACTCCATTATTATCTACACAAGCGTGATATGTAAAAGGAGAATCTCATCTTCCACTTACATCAGATTTCAAATGTCAGCATACTTTGAACACAGTCGAGATATGTACATTATAGAAAATAAAGCATAGTGCAGAATACGCATCAAAAGACAATCATCAACATCATCACTACTGTACCCATCAACCATGCTTTTTCAATCCCCTGGTGTCCCAGCCCCAACGCGTGATTGTCACTTATATCCAAGACCGTTGTCATAATGGGAACAACAACACCTGTAAGGGTAGATGTGCCACTTGGGTTTCCCGCCTCCGTCTGAAGACAAACACCAGTTCCATCTTCATTAAAAGTACAGTTTCCGGAAAACACTTCTGCAGTAATGGTACCTGAGCTGGTAGGATTGAAAACTTGAGAATCCACTGCACGATATCCTGAAGCAGAGTCGACGCGGGTCCCTAGGAGATATGTATGAAGTTAGTAGATTTGAAGTGCAAGTAGAAATTTCTAGGTACCTTCAATTGTGTAAGGTTGTACATCCTCACCAACTGGATTTATATTGATACTAAAGACTTCGTGGAAGGAGTACGTCGTTTCACTTCCAGAATCTGCAGTTCCTACTGGAGTGACGGTGATATCTGAACTCGCAGTTGGTTCTGAGAGTCCGAGTCCGTTCGAAGATCGGGTGGTAGAGGTGTGACTTGCAGTCAAGAAGCTTGCTAGGTCAGAGGGAACAACATCGAAAAAGGTAATTGTCTGATCTTGGCCACCTATATATCAACATGGCCTATCATAAGAGCATGTTGACGCAGTAAAGGGTATATAGTCAACTTACTGACTGAACCAGAGAGTAGGAGGGTAGTGGCACACAACAACAAAGTGTGGGACTTCATTATACGAGAAGGGAACGTTGAATTCCAATAGGACCCCAAGTTTCTGCAGTCTTTAATCATTTCTGTATGTATTGGATTTTGTTTGTACGTCATAGCCACGGGAACGAAGCAAAACTAAATAACGGAAACTTACCCGATTTTTACCAATGCCACAAATGATTTGATGTTATTTTTCGTTCGCACTTATGGAGAATCGGGAAGGGTGATATTCTTGGCAGAAGTATGGGCCGGCTTCGAGTTTAGCCCTCGGTCATTCAAGGCTGACTTTGAATATAAAGAGACCCACAAGCTATGATACAGTGCTGTATTTGGGCTTTGCATAAATGATGCCATACACGGATTATAGGAGCACTGGATCTGGTCCGACACAGTAATCTACAACAGCTTTCAACATTTCACATTTCTAGAACTGACGTTATCATTGCAATCCCAATGAATGCTTATCTGTATGTTGTCGATGTCTATAGTACTATTTTGCAAAGTGTCAGCAGCCATCGTAACTGGCTTGTTTGAGCCTGATGTTAGACTGGGCTGTGTCCAAAGTGATGACATATTTGAAATGTTGAAGGAAAACTCCTTTGTGAAAAGTTTTTGCCTGGAGATACTTTCTTTTACACTGGGTTCAAAAAACACACATATATCCTCAGGAATTATAGGGACAGTTATGACAGAAAAGATATGAATTAGCTACATGTCTGTATTTTTACTGATGTTACAAGGAAAATATAGAGTTATTTTCATATCATATTTCCAGCATTGCAGGTTGTTGACTCTTAATCACTAGGTGCAAAGTACCATGATCACTGGATTTTCACAGTGAATTTATGGTGGTTTTACAAAGGAGTCACAATATCTTCAAGGTGAAATCATTGTATTCTCAATTTTAATGTCTCCAATTCACAAAATCATTATAAAATCACTGTCACAGAGGAATCTTATAGGAAATTTGCAGGTAGTGTAAATGTATTGAGGATTGTAGTTTAGTTATGCCCTTTCAAAGCTTAAGAGTACTACCAACAGGTCTCAAGTTCAATCCAACATGAACACATTGTAGGTTTTATGCCATACAACAAATCAGCATTCTTTCCAAATCATTTCTTGTCTTTGATATTTTCTGTCTATCCATTCAAGCCCATTTCATTAAAAAAGACAAATGTAGTTCCCATGCACTAGCAATGTCCTTTTCTTCTTCAGCACTTCACACATACACATACACATAGTGAACACACAATAAAGTTAAGAACTATCCCCTTTAACAGTAGTATTCATCCTTTCCTTACAGACTAGTATGAAGCTATCTGAACTCATAATTAAATCATTAACAAAAGAAAAAAGAGAATTTTTCTGTGCTTTGCACATTCACCCAGAAACATAGTCCAAGAAAATTAAAGTGATAGTTTACTGTTTTACACCTATTACAAGATCATATTTTAATAGATTGTTGAGTTATAATCTAATGACAATTGAAGTAGTGCCAAATCAATTTTTTCCCAAATTTCTAACATGCATATGGCTATTATAAGCTGTGATATGAAAACAGAAACACTATCTACTGAATTGTATGAACATCTCATAGTATGTCGCCAAGTAAAACAGACCTCCAACCATCTGCAAGCTCGCAAGAAACTACAGACATATGCCAGAGGCATGAGAATGCATCAATACGTAAGGAAAATGGCACATGTTGACACATGTTATGTACAGACATACGCCATGAACCAATAACAGCACCTGTAAGGGTAGACGAGTCATTTGGGTCTCCCGCCTCCACTTGAAGACAATCACCGCCTCCATCATTATTAAAAGTACAGTTGCCGGAGATCACTCCTTCAGTAGCTGAGCTAGTGGGATTGAAAACTTGAGATTCCAATGTATTATATCCTGAAACAGACTTGACAAGGGTTCCTAGGAGATATGAAGTTAGTAGATTTGAAGTGTAAATAGCAAGCTTCAGATACCTTTGACTGTGTAAGGTTGTACATCCCCACTCGACGGGTGTGGATTGAGACTAATGACTTCATGGAGTGAATATGTTGTTTCACTTCCAGAATCTGCAGTTCCTACTGGAGTAAGGGTATAATCTATGCTTGCGGTTGGTTCTGGGAGTCCGTTTGAAGGCTGGGTGGTGGTGTGACTTGCAGTAAACAAACTTGCTTGCTTAGAGGGAACGACTGTTGCGCAACAGACAACCTCAAAAACGGTAACTGTCATCTGGTTTTGACCATCTAAATATCAACATCTATCATCAGAGCATGTTTATGCAGTGAAGGGTATAAACAACTTACTGACCGAGCCAGAGAGTAGGAGGGCAGTGGCACACAACAACAAAGTGTCGGGTTTCATTACACAACTCGGAGCTTAAGGGGACTTTGGCTCTCAACATTACTTCAAGTTTCTACCGTCTTATTTAACCATTTCTCTATGTATTGAATCTTGTTTGTACGTCATAGTAAGGAGCTGTGGATGATCGGAATTCTAGAGAATGTGAAAAGATTCTTCTCAAAAATGTGGGCCGGCTTCGTGTTTAGCCTAGGTCAGTAGTTTGTATACAAAAAAGACCAAAGATACAAACAGCACTGTGCTAGTATTTATTAGTCTCGTGTAAACAGACGCCGTGACAATACACACTGAATAAACATGTAAAGATATATGCGGTTTCTGTGAGATAAAATTTAATTTGAGAAAATGGATCACATCTACGGTGAGAGCTGTGGCATTTATTTTCCTTAGCCTCACTCGGCCTCATCAACAAAGAAACTACAGGTCCTAGTGTTCAAGAATTTCAGTTGAACCTCTCGGCCGTTTCTTTTCACGTTTCGTCTTTGTTTTCCCAATTCCATTACTGTTTCTACTATCAATGACGAAGCATGATTACTATCAATATAAGCGCACGATGAAGCGTGATACGTGAGAGAAGAAGAGCATCGACTTGCTCATCTTCCGTTGATAGAAATCTGATGAACTTAAACTGTCATCATACTTCGAACATAGTTGACTATTATAGAAAATAAAGCATAGTACAAAACATGTATCAAAAGACAAGCAACATCATCACTATTGAAACTGACAGCCATACTTCCTCAATTCCCCGGTATCCCAGCCCCACTCCGTGATTGTCATTTATATCGAAAGCCGTTGTCATAAGGGGAACAACAGCTCCCGTAAGGGTAGAGGTGTCACTTGGATTCCCCGCCTCCGTCTGGAAACAAACCCCACTTCCATCTTCATTAAAAGTACAGTTTCCGGAAATCACTCCTACGGTAACAGTACCTGAGCTGGTAGGATTGAAAACTTGAGATTCCACTGCACGATATCCTGAAGCAGACTCGACAAGGGTTCCTAGGAAATACACTTAAAGTCATTGGGTTTGCAGAGCAAGCAGAAAGCTTTAGATACCTTCAACTGTCCAAGCTTGTGCATCCCCACTAGGCGGATTTAGATTGAAACTGACGGCTTCGCGGAAGGAGTACGTTGTTTCGCTTCCAGAGTCCGCGGTTCCTACTGGAGTAATGGTGATATCAGCACTTTCAGTAGGTTCTGGGAATCCGTTCGAAGGCCGGGTGGTAGAGGTGCGACTTGCAGTAAGCAAGCTTGCTTGGTCAGAGGGAATGACTCCGAAAAAGGTAACTGTCGTCTGATCTTGGCCACCTAAAAACGAATATAGGGCGCGTTCATGCCGTAAAGGGTATAGTTAACTTACTGACTGTGCCAAAGAGTAGGAGGGTAGTGGCACACAACGATTTGAAAGTGTGGGATTTCATTATGCGACTCGGGAAGGGAACGTTGGCTCTCAACGGTACCTCAAATTTCTGCCAGCTTATTTAACTATTTCTCTATGTATTGAATCTCGTTTATACGCCATATTAGGAGCTGATCGGATCTCTGGAGAATGTGAAAAGTCAAGTTTGGCCCTAGGTCGGTAGTTTGAATATAAAGGACTGATGATACAAACAGTGCTGTACTAGGTGACAAGGATCTTCAATAGAAGCTCTAGTAGGATCCATCCGGACACGATAACTTACAACAGTTTTCAACGTTTCATATTTCCAGATTCAAGAGCATAAAGTAAGAACGACTTGAAAAGTATTTGATTATTACACGAGTAACACGGATATCATCGCAATCCCAATGCTGATCCAGACATATCCGACCTTATCGACGTCTATAGCACTGCTATTTTGCGGACCGTCAGTAGCCGTCGTACCTGGCTCGTTCGAGTCCGATATTGTTGTTGACTGGGCTGTGTCTGGAGTAGTTCGGACGGATGTTTGAGATGGGGCTGCATTAATGCTATCTGTTGACGCTGCTGAAGCTGAATCGGACGAGTCTGGGTGTACAGTCAACGTTGCCAATGCGACAACTTCGCCAGTGATAGTTACTCCGTTATTCAACGAGTCGACGCAAACGCCAGACCTATCCTCGTTGAACGTGCAGCTTCCGGAGTCAACTAGCACAGCAGTAGTTGCAGTAGCACCGGGAATAAGTAGTGGCCCTGAAACGGAGTATTTATATCCAGAAGCAGATTCAACGTAGATTTCTGGAGAAAGACGGATTATTCTTAACAATCATTAAAAGGAAAAGGTCAGATTTGGACGTACGGTTAATGGTCACAGGTTCTATATCCCCCTCCACACCCGGAACGCTGTACACGACCTCGGCGATCGAATATGTCGTCTCACTTCCAGAAGGCGCAGTGCCTATTGGAGTTATAGTTGTGGAAAAAGAGATCGCTGTCTGACTTGCGATTAGAGTGCTGCTCAATGCACTGGCAACGTCTGACTGAACGACCCCGAATAATGTGACCGTTGTGGTATCTTGAGCACCTAGAGGTCAGAACAAAAAGACAAACTCAGTCGGAACCTTTTCATCGATTCGAGAGCATGATTGTACCCACAGGAAAGTTGCAAAGAAAATAGAGCGAGAGCCACTAGATGAAAGAGCGGCCTTTTTGAGAGTTCCATCTGTCTGAATCGTTGTGGGCTTCCCTGCGTCAGTTGTCTTTCAGCAGCCTGGATTTGAGCCATAGCTTTTCTATTGTCTGATTCCATCAGCGAGACCATCTGGCAAGTATGAATTGTGTGAAGTCCCAATAGTCGATAACCATTCAGAAATTGACATTGATCATATCATAAGGATTCAGATATTTAATGGTTGACCCACCTCTGCTGCGGAAGACATTGCGTCTAGGGAAAATCCTCAAACGAGAAGATTGTTGCAAGCCAGAAAAGTGAAATAATTAAATGAGTGTCGGGCGCAAACAAACGCGTACATATGCTAACTAGAGGGAGTGGTATGCAGATTGGATGGTATGAGGTAATGAAGCACAAGTGAAACGGGAAAGAAATAAAAAAAAACACAATATCATTTTTCAACATAGGAAACACGAGATGATTAGTACGGGTGGGACAAGGAAAGGTAAATGAATGTGTGATCCTTGTATACCTTGTATACCTGAAAGCAGACAAAGCAGAGAAAAGTGACCCAAGGAGAACTGAGAATGAGAGGAAGAGAGTCCATACGGTTATCGTTCTTTTGTCCCATCTCACAAATCGCCGTCGATCGCATCAACCACATATAGCACCTGCTGTGGTCTCCCAGGGAGAACAGAGAATGAGAGGAAGAGAGTCCATATGGTTATCGTTCTTTTGTCCCATCTCACAAATCGCCATCGATCGCATCAACCACGTATAGCACCTGCTGTGGTCTCACAAAGAGTCCTCTGGACTCCATCCCACCACCAGAAGTCTCACTCGCTGACGGACTAGCACTTCGAATCCTCATCCTCTTTGTCCCTCTCCCAATGGTACTTCCATATCCATACGAGTCACCACTAGGCTCGCCTCTCTTCCTGACAGTTCCAAACCTCTTCCTTCCCGTCCTTGAATCGTCTCCATAAAACCCACCATACCCATCTCCCCACTCAGAACCTCCAGATCCGGCAATCTCAAAGTATCTTATTCCACCCCAGGAGCCGTCATTCCACTGCCTCATTTCCCCAGTCCAGGAGGAGCTCAAAGATGAGGTTCCCGATCCGCCCAGTCCAGGAGCCGGACTTACCATCATATCCCTATCACCAGAAAGTACAGCTTCAGTAATCGGTACCTCAACACCGACCCAGGGTCCCATTTCTCCTTCGACCTCTCCAATGTATCTCGCAAACGCACGGAATCTCTTTCTCTTGGACGAGATAACACATGGAATCCCAATCTCCAATGTCGCTCCCAAATGAGGCGGAACATTCGGTGTCGCACTGACGATCTTGGCGTTCGCGTTGCCTTTGCCATCCTTGCTACCTGTCACACCCCCAGCTTTGCCATTCTTGGCAGCAGCTCTAGAAGCTCTTCGTTCAGCCACAGCGGCAGCTGCAGCACTTTTGGCCGCTGAAGATGCTGTTGGTCTCGCTACACCAGATCCACCGACAACACTCCTCCTAGACGTCCCAGTAATTGTATCGCCAGAGCCTTTCTTTTTGAGGGTAGCCGTAGAAGCTGAGCTTGCGACGCTCGCTATCCTCTTCTCGTTGTCATCCAGAGAGGGTACAGGAGGTACGGTATCGCCAGCACCCTTCTTCCCTGCACGAACACTCGAAACACTCGAAACACTTCTCACAGACCGTCTGTTTGTCACCGGCGAAGTTGGCCTCGTCGAAGGTCTTCGTGTAGATTTCGCCGTTCCACCGACGGTATTCGTACTAGCCACACTCGCTGTACTCCTCACACTCCCCACGCTGGTACTACTAACCGTCCTCTGCCTCGACGACACAGCACCAGCACCAGCACCAGCACCAGCACCAGCCCCACCAGCGGACGAGGGCGCAGTCTTGAACGCGGTACTTCCATCGCTTGTTGTGCTGCTCACGCTCGACGTACTCGATATTGGTCTTGGTCCAGCACCTGACGATGGTGGTTTGAGACCTGTTCCACCAGATCCCTTTCTTAGAGTCGAAGTTGTCGACCACATGGACGCGCTTGAGGAAGGCCGCGAGGAGCTAGGAGACGATACACCCAATCTCGGTTGTCTTGGGGACGTCGCTGTAGAAGCAACGCTAGAAACACTAGCCCTCGATGATCCGGCAGGTCCCGACATTTTCTGCCTTAAACTCGGTGTCGACGGTGTTGGTGTTGGTGTTGTCTTTACTCTGGCACCAGGAGAACGTAACATCCCTTCTTTCGCCTTGCCTTTAAGACTAGGACTTGGACTAGGACTGGGTGAGGTGGTAGTAGACGCAGGTTCGGAAGTAGATTTCATCTCTATATCCTCATCTTCGTCCTGTTCATCCAGCTGTTGGTCGTCGCTCTCGACAACTACCTCCGGTAAGCCTACGTCCATACTCATGGGGGACATTGCTCCAGGCCCCGCGGGTGTCAACTTGGAATCAGGTCTATCGCCTCCGCCAATAGGTATGGCCTTCTCTTTCCTCCTTCCGGTAGTAGAGCTTACACTTCTCAAAGACGACACTTGCGAAGCCGAGCTCTTCCGAACGCCTACATTGACGTTGAGCTTGTGCGAACCTGCTACTGCAGCTTTCTTCGCCAGCACCGTAACTCTCATCGAAGGAGTCAACGAGCTCGTAGAGGGTGTGACAGATGGCGAGAGGGAGGGATTGAGAGAGGGGCTCGCAGATATTCCTGAATTGACCGACATCATATCAGAATCTCCACCGTTCTTAACTCGAAGACGTTGAGTGGGTGTGTTTGAGCGAGAACCATATAGACTGCCGTGTGGATGGAGGGAAGTAGGGGTAGAGGTGCCGGTTGTACCTGTTGAAGGTGATTGTAATAAGTCTTCCACAGGAACCTCGATGTCTACAAAAACGATCAGAAAGTGCAACAATCAACGGGAAACGGAAACTTACAATCCGCGATTTCCTTCACAGCCCAGTTTTCCATCTTCCCTTCCTTAGTCTCTTCTCTGAATCCATCTTTGTCCTTCACTTTCACCGTCCACTCATCTCCGGTGAGCAGAAAGCCGCCCGCTTCGCGCACACTCCTCCACCGGTTCTTGATCCAAGCGAGGATTTCCAGACGGATTTGCTCAACCTAGCAAAGAAAGTGTCAACGATGATGTCGATTCAAAGGAGGTGGTGAGTCGAACAGAAAGAAGATTCGTCGATAGCGAGATCCACCAGCATTTGCTCGAATCACTACCGCTCTAAGACGCATTCCGGACGTATGGATACGACCAAGGTACAATTGTTCGTGGAAAGCGAGGGCTAATTATCGCATGTCGTCGCCCATGCAAATTCCATCATCAAGTGAACCAGCATCAATGAGATGGTCGTATTCATGAGTCGTTATGAACCATGGGACAAGGGTTTCCACCAAGTGAACATGGCCCAACATGGAACGCATGAATGTCCACATCCGTCATAACGTTGCACATCACAACCTGTGACTTTTCGACAAGTGCGACCAAAGACAAGAAAACGAGAAGGAAAGAAAAAGGAAGATGAGCGAGAATAGCCAACTTACCTGTACCCTAACATGACTCGTTCCGCCTAACAACGCTCCGTCCATTCCCCCAGCTCCTTCCTGAGTATAAGGATTCGGAAGAAGCAGGATATTTGCGACCTAAAGAGCACATATTTAGTTTAACGTGAAAAGAGGACGAGCAAAGCAAAGACAAGAAAGGTTTGTGCTACGACGCATAAACAGCCCCATTTTCCAACTACCGGGTCATACTAGAATGACGTCTGATCGAATTCCGACACCACTACGGACCCAAAGAAACAAGGAATCCAGTTCCCCCAACCACCTCTACCACGTACCAAGCGCGTAACTAGAGAGAAAATGACTCACCAAAACCTGATAAACCCTCGCAACATTCCCCTCATTCAAGCCCCTCTTCAAACTCGCCAATATCTGAGCCAGATGTACCGAATCATTATACATCTGATCACCCATTCCTCCACGATCCCCACTAAACGTAGACGCAGTCCCATACGTCGAAGTCGAAGCATACGTCAACGTAGACGCGTACTGTCCAGGCGCAGAAGACGTAGGCGTAGTAGGCGCAATAATCGACCCACGTATAAGTATATCATACCATTCCTGCGCTACGTCGTCTTCCCCTTCTTCTTCTTCCTCCATACTAATGTCCCCCTCTAAATCCGTCGAAACCCCTTGCGCCCGAAGCGCCCTGCGGATTTCTTTAGGAACCTTGAACGCCTCCTCGCATCTCTCAGCGAGATATTCATCGCATGCTTCTCGAGCTTTCAAAAGATCATTACGGACCATTTCAAGCCAAGGCGCTCGATCTGGTCCTCCAACTCCTCTTCCTCCTCCCAGTTCATCATCCTCACCACCACCACCGCCGCCGTTCACCAACGACTTCCTAACAACAACACTCGCGTGACCATACGATATCGAAGCCGTGTTCGGCCCTAACCCCTTCTGAGCCAACTTGCCGTTCAGAGCGGCTTCACCAGCCCAAAGAATCCTAAAAACGTTTCCGTTCGCTTTCCCTCGTCCTCCCTTTTTCGTCGTCGATTCCTTATTGACGATAGTGTTCGTAGTCGTGTCCCTAGACGCGTCTCTCCCAATCATCATAGGAGCAGTAGCAGCCGTCGTCGCTTCAACACCCCAAACTCTCTTCCTAACACCTCTCCCCACACTTTCCCTCACCCTCGCGCTCAACGCCGCATATTCCTGAGTGACCCAACCTTCACCATACAACCCAACCATCGCTCTCCTCGCTCCTCTTTCCAAATACGGATCAGACTCTCCTTTAGACTGCGTCGAAGTATTATTATTAGTCGACGACGACAACGACGACGAAGTGAGAGATAAAGCGAATTGTAAAATCCGCGGAGCTCTTCTCGAACACTGTTTACATCGACAACCACTCCCAGCTCTAGCAGAATGGGCAGCAGCACCCGTACCTCCCACTCCTCCACCCCAAACTCCTCCAGTGACCCTCTCGTATTCAGGGAAACTCAGATAGGCGTGAAACAACCCATGAGCCATTTCCATGATGATCCTCGCTCGAACTTCTTCTTCCAGTTCTTTCAAAGAGAGATGTCGAGCCGCGAGATATATGGAGAAAGCGGTGGTGAGGTCGTAGGAACGATGAGAGAACGCAAGGGTACCGGTATATAGGTATCCGAGAGTGAAGTGAAGCGAGGCAGGGGTAAATGGCGGAGAAGGAAGATTGATAGTCGGTAAAGACGTTGCGGGGTCGATAAAGTAAGTTTGTAATTGATTTGACTTGGAGGGGGATGTCGTAGTAGGCGCTTTGGAAGGCGAAGGAGATTGGTAGAGGACGTTTCGGAAAAATTGGGATCGAGAGACTAGAATAAACTTGTGTGTGCTGAAGACGGCCGTCGTCGCTTCGTGGTCTTTGTTACCGCTCGAACTGATACTCTCCTTCCCGTTCGCTGCAGAGGAGGAGGAGGAGGATAGAGAAGAGACGTGTAACGCGATTCTGACATCGGAATAGAGCCTTGATCTCCACATGAACACTAGATCTTTCCTCAGCTTGTCTATCCGCAACTCTTCCGCATCTATATCGTCCTCCTCTCCTCTCTCATGAGAGGAATCGAAAAGAAACTCAAAGGCCTCTCCGAATCCCTGGCCGGTATAAAGGTACTCGAGTTCGTTGGCGAACAGCGCAGGAGTTATCGAAGCGTGTAATCTGAGCGGATTGGCGCTTGAAGTCGGGTTTGGAGTAGATGTACCGGAAGTATTGGCAGTTACAGCAGTATGCGTTGATGGAACCGGCGATGCACGGAATGGAGAGGGTGAAGGGGTTCGAGACAGTGCGAGTGACATGCCCATGCTCATCGTGGGGTCAAATCCAACACCGAGCGAACCCGGAGGTTTGAAGTAACGCGTTTGAAATGAGGGAGGAGCTCGAGCGTATACAATAGCTATGTTTTTTTTTTCGCAATCAGTTATCTTGTAAGTAAAAAAGTGGAGATAGATAACGCACCCTTGTGTCCCCATACCTCCTCAGTGTTTTCTTCATCCTCGCCAACCTCCCAGACAACGTCAGGAAACCGGTCCTTAGCACGATGAAATAGGGCCTCCAGGTCATTTTGCCAGGCCTCAGTCGAGCGCACCATCGATTCTTGAAGAGAAGGAGGACCGGCATTGGAGGTAGAGACGGCATTGGTAAGAGTAGGAGTAGCGGTCGTAAACGTAGCGGTGGACATGGACGATGACGCCGTCACTGTCGACAGCGTTTTGTCCGCTGTCATTTTCTATACACAACCCGGACAAGAACAAAAAGTAGAAGAGAAGAGAAGAATAAGTGGCCCCGAGAAACAGAAAAGAAAAAAGGGAAAAAAAATCACAAGCAACACAACTTTTGTTCAGTACTGTTGTTGTTGGGGTTGGGAACTCGTCGATAAGTACACGTGCTGTTTACGTCATCTCTGACGGGGTTAGGGTTTCCAAAGTCGCGCTTAACCCCAAACTCGTGTTCAAGTTCCTGTTCCTGTTCCTTTTTCTCTCTTTTTTTCCCCTTCCCACACAGACGCCATGCGGCTTCGCGTTATCCTGTGAACGATGAATGTAGCGCTCTTTCATTGACGCCGGAACTGCTTGAGTAAAGCATTCTCTCCTTGCGTTCTTCGTACGAGCCGTAATAACCAGTGTTCAATTCACTGGACCTTTTGGCAAGTATCATGTTTGGGGTGAAATACATGATTCACGCCCATAGCGGGAACTACTGGTATCCAGCTTCTCGGACTATCCGGTTAAATATGATGAACCATCTCCTCTTCTTCCTCTGCACTTGGAAGAATCAGGAATGATACATACATACTTAACCCAGCTGGCAATCATACTGTATCCGTTCCAATCAATCATGCTTCCAAAAATAACGAGTAAAAAAACAATCTTTTTTAATCAGTTCACAGTCATGGAAGACATCTAATGAAATTTGTATTGCCTACAGTGTCACACCCGTCAAAAAATGAATACGAGTGTTTCATCGGAGCTGTCCTCGCCACAATATGCCCTGAATGAATTGGTACGGTACTTACTTTATGAAATATCTATCCAGTTCAGTGATCAGTCTAGTTCAGACAACTTTGCTTTGTGAACGAATGAGTCTGAGTCGCCTTTGACTCCTTTGCCGTGCACGAATCCTGCGTTAACTGCCTCACTGTAGAGCTACCAATCTTATAATCTCCCCAAAAGCTTCGATAAGAAACTAGACAACTTGTTAATGAATGAGCCTGAGCCCTTGAGACTTTGCCACCAGTCCAACTGTCTCACTGTAGAGCATTTTTGCTCTACCAATCTTTCAATCGCTCCAAAAAGCTTCAAAAAGACATTGCACAGCTCCCACTGACTGACCTATGAACGTTAACTCTTGATCGACAGCATTTCAAGTCATTTCAACTGCCCCGGGCCCATCATCACATCACATACACTAACAAAAGAAAAAAAAAGAACTCGATAATTGAAAAGAAACTTGATAGTCGAAAAAAGCTTCAAGGCAAAGGCTCTCTAGCAGCCGACAACCTATTCAAATGTATATACACATCCGTCCCAAACCCATCCATCGAAATCAACCTCAAATCACCTCCGAAATATCGAGCGTACTAATAACGTGCCAACACCATCCGAATCAGTACAAGACCCAAAAAAAAACACCAAACAAAGAGAGTACGAGAGGAGACTCCCCCCCCCAAAAAGTACGATAGGAACCAAGGACACGGACTCACCAATCTACTCAAAGGCAACCCATACCCAAACCCAGCCATAGGCGCTTTAAAATCACTATCATGAAAATCCTCTTCCAAACCCCCCGATTCCATAGTCGTGTACATGTACGTCCATATAAGACCCATCGCGGATCGTGGGATTCCTCCACCTTCGTCCTATAAGTTAGTTGGTTAGTATATATCCCACATAGTTTATCCCACATAGTTAGGAATATGTCAAGTCCACTCCTAAACGAACCAAAAAAAGGGGAAAAGAGAGAGAGGGAAAAACCCACCGAAATCTTAATCGTAATATCCTCCTTCCCCTCTACCACAATCACCTTGATCGGTGGAAACCTCTCCTCGATATCCTGCGGTATCATCAACGGTTTCTCCGTAGCCCCTGTATAGTATACGCATTTAGATCAATATACACCCCTCAAACAATACACCTCAAACAATACACCTGTCACCAGGAAAAAAAAACCCCTAACTCACCTCCCTCCTCCCTCCCCAACTCTACACACCTCTCCACCACAGCTCTCAAACTGTTCTTCAACAACTCAAAAACGATATGACTCAAATGTCCAGGAACGTAGGCAAACTCGAGCGATTTGGGACATATCAGTTGGACAGGTGGGGAACGTGTCAGGGCGTAGTGTTCTTCGCAGACGAATCTTTTTTTTTTTTTTGTTTTTGGGTTGAGCAAAGAAAAGTTTTAGGATTAGTACAAAGTTCGGACAATTCGAGAAATCGAAGGCCGAAAAGGAAGCCGGGAACGCGAAAGGAAGAAAATAAACTCACCTAGCGTTCTCTATCGCCTCTTGTACAATGTCATGCACATTAGCCTTCGTACATATAATCCCAACATAATCCGGATGTGACTCTTGCGTATTCAAAGCGATATGCTGGCCAATTAAGAACCTAATGAAAGAAACCAAACGATAACGGTAAGCGAGAGAATAGAAAAACCCAAGGTCAGTCTCGAAAAAACCACCAAGAACAAAACAACACACCGAATCCCAATCCGACTCAAATAAAACCTATCCAAAAACTGTTGAATATCCAACCCAATCCTCCTCTGCTGTTGATGTCTCTTCCACTCCAACACACCCTGCGCTACCGTCGTCACCGTCGGATCATGTCGACTCTTGATCGTCTCAAGCACTTTCGTGAACGAAGAGTTATACGCATGGACTTCAGGTGGGTAATTAATCTTTTGCAGACTCGAATTGGGCGAATAGTAGCGGCGTTCGAGGGGTAAGCGGAGTTTGAGTTTGGTGAAAGGGTTCGCGCCGTTTCCGTTTCCGTTTCCATTTGACCTGTGGATATTGGGTAATATGATATATATATTGAACGTTAAGGCCGACCAAGGGAAAGTGAAACAAGAGGTGGACATAAAGAAGTTTTTACTCACGAAGACGCTTGATATGAACTAGCAGGATCACCATTAAACGTCCCGTTCAAGCTACTTCTAGGTCCGTCCAGCAACGGGAAATTGTCATTCGCATAATCATTAGTCCACTGCATAAATTCTAACGACGGGTTTGGTTTAGGTTCAGGTAGAACATGATAGTCGAGAGGATCCGAAGGTGAAGAAGCTGAGAAACCCGGAGATGGACGAGGGCCGATGAGCGCGCGACGGATGTCGGGTGGAAGAGGGGGAACGGGAGGGAATTTGATGAGTTCCTTGATGAAAACAATTTGTCAGTACGAATTGGAACAACGAGTAAAGAGAAAAACGTAACGAAACGCACCTCGAAACTCTGAGCATACCAATTCTTTACTTTGATTATAGAAGGCATTCTACTCAAGGAATGCGGGAGCTCGTCTAGCTCCTTTACTCGATGAGCCAGTCGCACAGGGAGTTCCTCTACATAGCGACCAGTCAGAGAAAAAACGGACGACGACCAATGTGATAGATAGATAACACGCACCATGTAGAAACTGGGATGCCTTTAACAACGTTCCCTGACTCGGGTTTTGGCCAAACAGCACCATTTGTTGCAACGACACACCAGTCTGGGGGAACGAAGCAAAGTGATGTATCTTGTCCCATAGCGCACCCGTTATCTTGAAGCCAGCAGACATCGTGTCGTCGTCGCCCCGTCGTCAACGTTGCAGGAAAGAAAGGAGGGATCCAGAGCAAGCGAAGCAAAGAAAAGAAAAGAGAGACAACCCAAAAGTAACAAATGGGAGCTAAGCTATATGACGTTGCAACCCACGAGTGACGGTCATGTGTCATGTGAATTAAATAGGGGCCGGTGCTTGCCGAGTCCCCGCGGATGTTCTTTGGATGTGGAGACGACAGCCAGCTCCCTCGACGGCTGTCCGTCGGATGTCGGATGTAATCGGGCTTTTCGTATACCCCAAGACATAACAGTCCTTTTGGTTTTTCTGTTTGACATGGAACGGGTCCAGTCAATTCTAGGAGGTACCAGGACAGTCTACCAATCCTTCTCCCAGCCGATTACCCCGGATCGATGATCACTTTTCATTCTTTTGTCAAGGCATGTACGGGGTTAGCGTTTTTAGCACCTCTCCGCTCATCATCCGTTTGCGGTCGTGTGCGCCTAAAAATGGAGAGCTCGAGCCTCAACACGCATTATCGATCGATCTCTTCTATCATAGAACCACCACTGACAAAAATCCCGCAAATCATGGAGCTCGTTGGGATTGGAACTTTTGATACACAGTAATGAATTGAAGGAAGGACTGATTCCATGTCTCGGACAAATCCGCAACACTCAAGATTTTGTCATATAATGATTCCGAGCTTTTGTTATTTTTTCCGACAAAAGGTATGTATATAGGGTATACCATGCGTCTAGTAGCAGCAACTTGTTTCGATCAAGTGACCTCGGGGTTATGGGCCCCGCGCGCTACCACTGCGCCATGCTGCTGTTTTTACAAATGCAAATCACGACTTATCACAGCTCATAGTAGTTCGCAATTCCATGTTCAATCCCTGGGCCCGAAATGAACATTTCTGAGCTGATCTGAGTCAGAGTCTGTCTATACGAAGAAACACCATGATCTTTCTTTTCAAGACTCAAAAACCTCAATCATTTGCATCTCATTTCACCATAAGTATTTTAGCAACACACGAAGACCACTAAAAGAGACTACTTACTCAGAGAAACTTTTTTCGTATTATCACCGTATTTATCTCTATCAGTACATCTGGATCTATATAAGTATCACTCATCTGGATCTATATTTGTACTCATTTAAGGTCACTATTATTGCCAGTGCAAATAATCGTCTCGACGCATGAGCCTGGCGACAGGAAACACTTAGGAAGTTTGGGTCGTGCTATACTAGCCATTTTCAATACTTCGAGTTTCCTCAGCTCTTTTGGGATCCTCGAATGGCTTGGGAGACGTGTTCAGATTACATCCAGCATATCTAGTCACACAATTGGTCCATATCACTGAGCTCAAATTTCTGTAATTCCCCAGAACCACCGTCTACAGAAGAGTTACAATGCCACACTGGCATTCAGTGTGTAACTCCACTAGTACTATATGACAAGAATCCCGCAAATCATGGTAAGTACTCGTTGGGGATTGGAATTTGATACACAGTAAATACTAAATGAATTGAAGGAAGGACTGATTCCATGTCTCGGACAAGATCCGCAAAATACAAAAAAAAAAGACTTTGAATTCCGAGCCTTGTCATTTCTTTAAAAGAAAAAGCCGAGAAGATGATTAGACTAGTAGCAGCAACTTGTTTCGATCAAGTGACCTCGGGGTTATGGGCCCCGCGCGCTACCACTGCGCCATGCTGCTGCTGTCTACTTCAGATTAATTATCAAGTATGTAACATGGTAGTTCAAAATTCTATGTTCAATCCCTGAGGCTCGATGAACTGATTTGAGCTGGAGTCTGTCAATAGTTCATGTTCGTTCCGTTTACATAAAACCACAATCATTTGCATCTCGTTTCATCGTTTTAGCAAATCAGACCACCAAAGCTACTCAGAGAAACTTTTCTCGTACTTATAATCATCAATCAGTTTCTCCGTAACCTCGGCATCTCTATCAGTTCATCTGGATCCATTATATATACGCTCATTTAAGGTCAATCATTACCAATATTGCTGGTGCAAATCTCAACGCATGACAGTCGGACGACAAAAACAGGTTAGGAATTTGAATATAGTTCTTCCAATATTGACACATACAACTGCCATAATTATTCTATTCAAACTCTACCCATGCATTTCCACCTCTAATCAGTCACAAGTGCCATTATATGCCATATGTGATTCACTTTTCAGAAGGCCCTTAACTTCCATCTGACTAGAACGATCTGCAATGTTCGTGAGAGTAGAATCAATACTGACAGCCCTAGTAAAAAAGTAGCCATATTTCAACCTCGCACTTTCACAGGAAAAAAAAAGGAAACAGAAACCCTTACATTTGTAGTGACCATCAGTTTTATCATTATAATTAAACCATACCCATCCAGAAGCTATGTAGTTCACAGTGCCCGTTCCTGATAGGGTACAAGACTTCATCTCAAGATTTGCATTACATGTTTTACCCTGGTGCTTTCATGTTCAACCTTCCTGTTGACGTGCCATTATACTGCGTGGTTGTGCTAGTAAAATAATCATTCAAGAGTTCTGATAGTTGGAAATGATTAAAGAGCAAAAAATACACACGTCTTTGAATTGGTATTTGTGAACTCAACACCCATACTAACCTCTGCTGTGGCATCTGCAATCTTGGGTATTCCAATTTCAGCACCCATTGTGGCGCCAACACCAATGGTAGATGATTCTATAAGTCAAACATTAATTTAAGTTCTACTTCTAGTGAGAAGTCATGAAAAACACAGACTGGTTGTAGTAAGGGTTGTCTCCAGATTAAAACCAGTCTGAACTTCTATAGAGACTTCCCCACTTGTCCCACTCAACTTGCCATCACTAGCAAAACTTTGAGACTGGCAATTGGGCTGTGCATCAGAAGAAAACTGGACAGTATCACTCTGAATGCACACTTGAGCTCCACGATCAAGATATTCTTTGGGATTAGTGACAATGTTGCGAGATTTTTTACCCCAGTTGTCATCAGCATATTTAGTTATGGTGTCCCAACCAGGAACTGTAGAAAATCAGATAATATTCTACTGGCCACAAGAATAGATTGTTGACTTACGAGTTTTGGCTTCGTCCACACTAAGGTCAGCGCACATAGATACATCATCTCTGGCATGATTAATCGTGAGACTGGTTCGCTTTTTTGTCAAATTTATAACGGCCAATCATTGACCCATCTCTCCTGAAAGCAAGATAATGGCCAGCATTTTCATTCACAGCAATGTGGGAAATTTCTGAGCCATGGTCTTGGGTAGGTTGTCCAAATGGGATGGCCTGCACCTTGCAGAGGAACAGCAAAGTAGTTACCTTGTCAATGTTATCCAGACAGAACAGACTCAAATTATTAATTTAATGATTTATGAGATGCAGGACAAAGGGTACTTACGATCACAACTGGGATCATGATAGTGATTAGTGACAGTAAGATTATAGCAGATAAAAGTTGTTTGAAGTTAGGCAAAGGATTTAGTCTCCAGAGACAAAAGCAGTAGGGAATCGGGTGGGAAATGTGAACACTAACTAGACCAGCTAGGTGATGAAGTTTTCTCTCAAAAGGTAGGCTGTATTTATACCAAAGCATATCAGTAAATAATGGCAGGTATGCGTAACAGCCAGCGGTAGATGTATAGAAAGCTGGTACATAGACACCCGTAGTAGCTATGCTATGAGATTGTGAGGCTGGAAAATGAATACCAATAGTACTACTTACCTTCAGCCTTCGACCTGACGTGTTGTCACTTAATAAGGTACCCTCTGTAACATGTACAATGAAGACTACTGGCCGTTCCTGACTGCCCGCTATATGATGTGGCACAGGATATATTCCGAACATTTTGATTCGGTCTTCATTACACATTCCAATAGCATCCCGTTAGTATAGCTCCGATACCAAGCCCTTATGGACTTGATTGTTATTTCACTTAGTAGTGATGCTGCTCAAACCAGCCACCTGATATCCGGTGTTATGACCTTGTTGTTATTTTTATTTCAATAAATGAGTAGTTTAGGCTACGACGCAGCTATCTAAAAAGTCTAGTTTATCATCCTCTGTCACGTATTTCTCTCACTACCTGCAGTCTTGGTCCAGTTCGAACAAAAAATGCTTTTTCATTTATTTATTGTGGTAGTGGGTGATTTACTGCATCCTAGACGATAGCGAACTGATTACGAGGCCTTTAGGGACTCGTCCTTACTAAACTTGACCAGAAGTTCCCAGGTACTTACCCCATTTAGTATCGGAAAACCCCGAGGCGCTTGAATCATTATAAGCGCCTCTGTTTTCCCGTACTGGGCCTCGTATTTGCCACGCGAAGCGATGACCCACATCTACTTGATAGTTAAACAGACAAAGTTCGAGAATGCGCATTAATTGACGAGTTTTCGGTTTTAGAATGGAGGCCGTTCTAGGCTGTAGATGCTGTAAAGAAAACTGCGGCTAGCCGGAGATGTTCCTGGTGATGGTATTACGGTCTTGGGCCAATAATTGCGGGTCGACGTGTAAATAGTTTAGGCGGGGAAGTCGTCCGGTGAGTACGCTGACTGTCATACTTCATATCATTTAGGAGATGAGTGAATTGGATTATGGCTTTAGCTTCATGCTTCATTTTATTACAAGGCCGACTTCGAGAGGACTCGTCTTTACTCGACTGGATCGCAAGTGCTGCTACTTTCCATTAGCCGACTTCGTTCGGTATGTCATCAATCAAATCTGGCGCCGGAGACCTGGCAACCCGGCATCTGGCATGCATCATCACTGCTGATTGGGTTGTACGGCCTTCAAGTACCTGAGGCTGCTGCGTGAAATGACGGCCCCATTCCTTTGGCATTTTCTCTAGGCACTGCTACGAGCTGTCGACCCGAGATCATATCTATCATCGCTCTATGAAACTCAAGTGGGCCACCGCAAGTGTAGCAAGTACAAGGCCTGGCTCGTCAAGCGGCCGAGGAAGCCGAAAGCTTCTAATCTAACCGATGACAGACTCTTATGTGAAACGATTCCTTCGTAAACTCCGGCCTCATAAAAACTTCCATTGATTTTCAGCCACTGAATTAAGAATATAGCTTATTCAGAAATCTCACTGTTAATAAGCCAAGAATATTATATTACAATCCAGCGACCTTTTGTTTGTTCAAAGTCTAAATTTACTAATATCTAAAGTTCCTAAACCCTGTATAAATATGATAACATAAGTATATGACTGCCATGAATTATTCAAGCTCGAATTATGCACTTCCACCTCTACTTAGTAGTACAAGTACCATTGTATGCCATATGTGTATCACTTTTCACGGCACACTTAAACTCCATCTGGCTGGACCGGTCTGCAATGTTCTTGACAGTGGAATCAATATTGACAGCCCCTATTAAAATAATCATGTTTCCATCTTGCTCTTCCCAGAAAAAGCAACAGAAACTTACATTTGTAGTGATCATGAGTCCGATCATCATAGTTAAACCATACCCATCCAGAGGCTATGTAGTTCAGAGGTCCCTTGTAGGGTACAAGTCTTGGTCTCAAGATTTGCCTTACATGTTTTACCCTCTGGTGCTTTCATGTTCAATGTCTCTTTTGTTGTACCATTATAATGAGTGGTTGTGCTAGTAAGATAATCATTCAAGGGCTCTTCATGTAAAGTATTGCATCTGTCTATCAATCATGTCTAACATACTATACACCTCAAAATAACTGCATTTCAATTTTACCCTACACTATAAGTCACTGATAGATCACATTTGAGCTCACCAGGTCATAGGTAAAATGTGCGGCTATCTCACCAGTGTACTAGGCTCAGTGTCAGTGAGATTGATTAAGGGCTGTTCCCCTCAGTCTCCAGTAGTTGTCATCGATGACTAATGAGGCACTTATCACTTGCAATAAAGGTATAAAACCAGATGTGAACTAGTCTTGATTCCTAAACACCATCTCACTTTATTGGATTATCATAAAACCATGTTGGATAATTCCAAGCTCCATGCAGTCTACTTTACAACAGATGACATACATGCCTTGCGGTTCTTTCTGGAGACTATTGCATTTGAGGGACTATTCTATGGTAAGACCACACATAAGATAATCATACCATAAAATTAACACAAGATTTATTACAGGAATTCAATGTGTATTCTATACTATGATCCTTTTTATATTCAGGTGGGTCACAGATACTTAGCTTGAATTATTGACTTTATGCATTTGATTCATTAGTCACAGGGGATTGAACAGTTCATATTCTCGAATCTGTTTACTTGTAGCTTCTACCATAATGTTCCTCTGTTCATTATGTTTCTTTGTCAATAATTTAGTGGACATTATTTTGCAGATAAAGTCATTTCCAGATACAAGATCCTTTGATACCTCTCTGACTAGTATGGAGGCAACATATTTGATGAATCTTATAGTGGGTCGGATATCTGTGAGAATATTGATGTTCACAGCTCTATCTGTTTGACTAAGAACATTTTCTCAAACTGGTTTTGGTTATAGTACATCTGTGGAGATGCAGTTGTGGCTTGGAGGGCATGGATCTTATTTGATAAGGGATCAAAGTATAGATTCCTTCTTGGATTATGCATGATGATAACTTTTGGTAAATTTTCTGGTAACCATCAATTCGACATGTACTGATTTCCTTTGTGCAGCAGCCTCAGTTATAGATGCTTATATCCAAGTGACAAATTCACGAGCAAACTTTCTCGATGTAATAAGCGTTCTTGACAGTTATCTATCAAAGTACTGACTGATGAATGTGTAGGCCCAATGGGTTTGGATTATCCTTCCAGCTTGTTTTGTATTTACAAACCTAGTTGCCACTTTGCTCATTGCTGTTAGAGCTTGGTAAGGCTCTCTCTTGTTTTTTTTCTTCTCTCTTTTTTTCAATTCTTTGCATACTATCATCATCTTATGACATGTTTTTCAGGCATTATAGACACTTTCTTCGAAAAAATCAAACTGAAAGCTCAGGGAAGAGTCATATTGCAAAGTTCTTTGTACTGTTGATTGAATCAGGAAGTGTATACTGTCTTCTCTTGGTAAATATCTAACTTTTGTTTCAGATGTTTTGACTCATAAATTTTAAGGTTGTATATGGTGTTATGGCAGTAGCGGCCCCAGGTTTTATAGGCACAACTGTTCTTGGTGACTTGGGACCACATGCTTCTTGTCTGTATCTTCTATCTGTTATTATCCTGGCCGCAAATCACAAGACACACTGTGATTCTACACTACAAGGGCAATCATTATCACAATCTGTTCAATTTGCACCACCTCCAGAAGATTCTAGTAGATTGGTTGATTCAGGTAAACTTTATTCTGGTCTGATATTTAATTTTCATTCAAGAAGTGACTAGTTCCAGACTATCAATCAGCACCAAGAGAGGTGGATGCATAGTCAACACTCAATTCGAAAAAACTTATAAACAACTCTGATACAATTTCGTTTGTTATTCAATGCAGCTATTGTATCTTTCTTATCCTTGATTTATTGAGCACATTAGTCCACCTAATGATGCTCACTTCTTCACTTTTTCGTATCGGTACCACTATCAGGTAAACCCTCCGGTCCTGGTGGTCCGGTGAGCTATTGGTACCCAGTATCATGCATGACTGCTGTTTTGTCTCCTTCACAATTCTTGAAAGGTGTCTTGGATGCTCATTCAAATTTGGGTTGTTCATGACAATTTTCCAGTATACATAAGCTGTTTTTCCTTCTCTTCTCCCGCTTCCTATCTTTCCACTGGGTTCGCACATATAGTCCTATTTCTTTCTCATATAGATGTATTGAAGAATAAATCCCAGAAGAATTTCGTGCTAAATAATAGACCAAATACATGCTGGTAAACAGGCCTGAAATACAAAGCAGAAGAAAGAAAGAAAAGGGAAAGGATACTACATATAATGCTGTAGCACAATGAAAGAAAGTTCCATCACACATCACACTAAACTTCATTTTTTTGAGTTCATCACACATCACATTGAGAACTAAACTATGTGACAAACAGGCTTTTTTGCTCAATTTTTCTTCCCTACAGGACCAGCCTTTTTAAATTCAAGTTTTAGCTGCAGTTCAAAGAGACTATTATATCAATACTTAGGCCTCTATTCCTCAATTTTTGAGGCAAAGTGAACCAGAAATGAACATGTGTCACATTCAATTTTGGACACTGAACTCATTGAACTGGAGTTAAAAAACATCACACCCAAAGTGGACTGAACTTTCCTTCATTGGGCTACAGTATTACTTAAATAATATAGATAAACCTATGCTCTTTTGTCCCAAGACTTTGCTCTCTACATACATACATATACCCCACCCTCCAAAAAAAGACAAAAAAAAAGACCAAAACCGAATCAACACGCTCGTACGAGTCGACTTTAGGTGGAGAGTAACTACTCAAATTCGATTTCAAACTTGATCTTGAGCTGATCCAGAACCGGAATGAGAATGTCTATTATTGAATGAATAGTTTGACACATGTCCGTTCATAGTTTCGTTTGTTGAACCCGATGTGGTTGGTGTTTCCATGAAAGCGCTACTGCGACTGGCGAAATAACTTGGAGGTCTTGTTTCTGTGTTTTTTATTTTTATTTTTATTTTTTGAGGTCAGAGTCAAAAAAAGAAAATAAATGAAGTAACTCACCTGTTTCTCATATCTTTCTAACCTCTCGCATCCCACCATCACCGGCAGCGCTCAGAAAACCAAGCAATCTTCATGTAAAGCATTGCATCTGTCTATCAATTATGTCCAATATACACCTCGAAATAACGGCATTTCAATAGTATCCCTAGTTACACTATGAATCATTAATAGATCACATTGAACTAACCAGATCATAGGTAAAATGCGTGGCTACCTCACCAACACACCAGGCTCAGTGTCAGTGAGATTGATGAAGAGCTGTTCTCCTCAGTCTCCAGTAGGTGACATCAATTACTAATGAGATCTATTTTCAAGTGAGACACTTGTGAATTGGATTAGAGGTATAAAACCAGTATGTGAACTAGTCTCGGTTTCCAAACACCATTACACTTATTGGATTATCATCAAACGATGTTGGATAATTCCAAGATCCATGTAGTAGTCTACTTCACAACGGATGACATATACAATTGGCAGGACTTTCTGCAAAGTATTGCATTTGAGGGACTATTCTATGGTAGGCCCATACATAAATAATTGTACCATAAAATTCACACAAGATTTATCACAGGATTTCAATCTGTATTCTATACTATGACCCTTTTCATATTTAGGTGAGTCACAGATACTGTGCTTGAATTAATGACTTTATGAATGTTTCATCAGTCGTAGGGGATTGAACAGTTCATATTCTCAAATCTGTTTACTTGCAGCTGCTACCATAATGTTCCTCTGTTCATCTTGCATGTTTCTCAAAGATCTGGTAGACATCATTTTGCAGATAAAGTCATTTCCAGACACGAGGTACTTTGATACCTCTATGACTAGTACGAAGGTAACATTTCTAATGGAGATTATAGTGGCTCGGATTTCTGTGAGATTATTGACATTTGCATCTCTATCTGTTTGACTAATGTTCTCTCAAACTGTTTTTTTTTTCTGTAGTTCATCTGTGGAGATGCAGTTGTGGTTTGGAGGGCATGGATTTTATTTGACAGGAGATCAAAGTATAGATCCCTACTTGGATTATGCATGATAATAACCTTCAGTAAGAATTTCCTAGTAATCATCAATTTGACATGTACTAATTCCAATTGTACAGCAGCCTCAGTTGTAGATGTTTATATCCAGATCACAAATTCACCAGCAGAAAATGTAATAAGCACCCTTGACAGTTATCTTTCAAAGTATATTGACTGATGGATTTATAGACTGGATGGGCTTGGATCATCCTTCCAGTCTGTCTTGTATTTACAAATCTAGTTGCCACTTTGCTCATTGCTGTTAGAGCTTGGTAAGGCTCTCCCTTGTTTTTTCTTTGCATACTATCACCATCTTATGACATGTGTTTCAGGCATTATAGACACTTTCTCCAAAAAAATCAGACTGAAAATCCAGGGAAAGGTCGTATTGAAAAGTTCTTTGTACTTTTGATTGAGTCAGGAGGTGTATACTGTCTTCTCTGGGTAAATTTCTTATTTAGTTTTGGGTGTTTTGGCTCACTGGCATAAGATTTCAGGTTGTATATGGTGTTATGGAAGGAGTAGCTCCACGATTCATAGGCACAGATGTCGTTGCTGGCTTGGGAACACATGTTTCTTGCCTGTATCTTCTATCAGTTATTATCCTGACTGCAAATCACAAGACACACTGTGATTCTACACTACAAGGGCAATCATTATCACAATCTGTTCAATTTGCACCTCCAGAAGATTCTAGTAGATTGGTCAATTCAGGTAAATTTCATTTTGGTCTGATATTTAATTTTCATTCAAGAAGTGCCTAGTTCCAGACCATCAATCAGCACCAAGAGAGGTGGATCCATAGTCATTCAATCCATATGAGCTTGTTAACACCTCTGCCACAATTTTGGCTGGCATACTTCAATGCAGCTATTATAATACCCTTTATATATTGAGCATGTTAGTCTACCTGATGATGTTCACTTCTTCACTCTCTTGTTCATGACAATTCTTCAGTATACATGGACTGTTTTCCTTCTTCTTAATGTTTTTCTTTCCTTTTTTCAGTTGGGTTCGCACACATAGTCGTATTTCTTGCTCGTATAGATGTATTGAAATATAGAAATAAATCCCAGAAGAATTTTGTGCTGAATAATAGACCAAATACATGCTGGTAAACGGGTCTAACATACAAAGCAGAAGAAAGAAAAGAAAAGGGAAAGGATACCAGGTATGATATTACTTAAATAATATAGATAAACCTATGTTCTTTCGTCCCAAGACTTTGCTCTCTGCATGCATATACCCCCACCTCCCAAGAAAGGAAGAAAAGCTAACACCAAATGACACGCTCACGTCCCAAAAAATCATGAATCAACTGCAGGCAGAGTAACTACCCAAATTTACAAATTTAAACTTGATCTTAAGCCGATCCAGAACCGGAACGAGAATGTCTATTATTGAATGAATAATTGGACACATTGTGTCCGTTCATAGTTTCATTTGTTGGACCCGACTCTGTGGTTGGTGTTTGCATGAAAGTGCTACTGCGACCAGCGAGATAACTCGGAGGTCTTGTTTCTGTGTTTTTTTTTCTAGATCGGATCAGAGGCAAAAAAAGGAGAACAGAAACAGAAGAAACAGAGACAAAAAAAATATACATGAAGTAACTCACCTCTTCCTCATACCTCTCTAACCTTTTGCATCCCATCACCACCACCACCACCACCACCAGCAGCGCTCCTCTATTGAATCAATTGAAATGGTACAGTAGGTAATTGTATGGTGTAAAGACAAAGTGAATGGACTAGAGAATTATCTATGATGTGTATGGGCACTTATACTACTTACATGGGACAAGGAAAAGATCCTGGTTGTGGCAATGTACAATAGAGAGTGAGTTATCAGTGGTGACAGCGACTCGGAAGGAGCTGCATGGACATTTGATGGAAGTGTATGGGAACAAGATAATAGAATGATAAAAGAATGGACTGATGGAATGGACTGATGGAAGATGAGGGTTCATGTGGTTATGAGCATCTCTGGACAGCTTCAACAATGGTCTTCTGTGATGGTGATGAAATGATGAAGTAGTATTGGACCTGGAAACATGATGAAGGGAGGGAGAAGAACTGTGGCAATTTGTGATAACCCTGGCCATCAAAATGTGAATGAATGCAAACCTTTATGTGAAATGTATGTAAAACCCTGTACCTGTCTCCGAATCTGTTTTGTTCAATTACTATGCCTATTACCTAGGCCTCTATATTTATTCTTGGACAAGCTTGACAATTCAAGTAAGTTGCTATTGGTAAGACTTGTAACTTATTGCCATGCCAAAAAGCATGATAAGCCGCCCAAGATACTCAGCTTTTAACAATGTGATAAGAATCCATATAGCATGTCAGTCTTACTAGGTTGATTGAAAGGAGGAATTGTCCTTACATGCAACTTTTTGCCTTGGTGAGTCCAATGAAGGCATTGACTTTCCTGGCCTGGTAACAGCTGATTGACAATCGTGGCAACTAGCAAATACCCACTTATCATATTTAGAAAATCAAGCAACCTTTATGGTAAGGTACTGTATCATTTCGTTCAATTCGGCAGGGGGTGTGACCTGTGACAGGTCCAATCATTTCGGCGGTCCGGCAACTCACATTGGGACCTGTGACCTCCTCAAAAATTTCGGCATGTCTCAGGAAAAATTGCCATTTTTGGGTGCGGATTCCGAAAATTTTTCACGGTCACAGCAGAAATTTTCGGCAGGACTGGATTTTTGCCATGACTTCTGTAACTATTCGGACAATTTTCGAGGGCTGTGACCCGTGACTGCCGAATGGAACGAAATGATACAGTACTGCATCTGTCTACCAATCATGTCCAATGTGTTCCCCTCCTAGAGACTTCAAAACAACGGCATTTCAATATTATGCCTAGTACACCATGCATCATTAATAGATAACATTTGAACTCACCGGATCATAGGTAAAATGCGCGACTACCTCACCAGCACACTAGGCTAAGTGTCAGTGAGATTGATGAAGAGCTGTTCGCCTCAGTCTCCAGTAGGTGACATCAATGACTAGTGAGATCTTATTTACAAGTGAGACGCTTGCCACTTGCAATAACGGTATAAAAACCAGTATGTAAAGTAGTCTTGATTCCCAAATACCATCTCACTTTATTGGATTATCATCAAATTATGTCAGATGACTCCAAGCTCCATGCAGTCTACTTCACAACAGATGACATACACAGTTGGCAAGACTTTTTGCAGAGTATCGCATTTGAGGGACTATTCTATGGTAGGACCACTCATAGAATAATCATACCATGAAATTCACACAGAATTTGTCACAGGAATTGAATGTGTATTCTATACTATGACCTTTTTTATATTCAGGTGAGCCACAAATGCTTAGCTTGAATTAATGATTTTACGAATTTGCTTTATCAGTCATAGGGGATTGAACAGTTCATATTATCGAATCTGTTTACTTGCAGCTTCTACCATAATGTTCCTCTGTTCATCATGCATGTTTGCCAAAGATTTGGTAGACATCATTTTGCAGATAAGGTCATTTCCAGACACGAGGTTTTTTGATACCACTTTGGCTAGCATAGAGGCAGAATATATAATTGAGATTATAGTCTCTCGGATATCTGTGAGCATATTGACATTAGCAGCTCTATCTGTTTGACTAAGAGTGTTTTCTCAAACTGTTTTTTTTTGTAGTACATCTGCGGAGATGCAGTTGTGGTTTGGAGCCTGAGGGCATGGATTCTATTTGACAGGGGATCAAAGTATAGATCCTTTCTTGGATTATGCATGATAATAACTTTCAGTAAGAATTTTCTGGTAATCATCAATTTGACATGGACTAACTCCATTTGTGCAGCAGCCTCAGTTGTAGATGTTTATGTCCAAACGACAAATTCACGAGCAGAAAATGTAATAAACATTCCTGACAGTTATCTATCAAACTATTGACTGATGAACTTTTAGGGATGGGCTTGGATCATCCTTCCAGTCTGTCTTGTATTTACAAATCTAGCTGCCACTTTGCTCATTGCTGTTAGAGCTTGGTAAGGCTCTCCCTTTTTTTCAATTCTTTGCATAATATCCCCATCTGATGACATGTGTTTCAGGCGTTATAGACACTTCCTTCAAAAAAATCAAACTGGAAGTCCAGGGAAGGGTCATATTGAAAAGTTCTTTGTACTTTTGATTGAGTCAGGCGGTGTATACTGTCTTCTCTGGGTAAATTTCTTATTTGGTATCAGATATTCTGACTCACTGGCATAAGACTTCAGGTTGTATATGGAGTTATGGACGGAGCAGCCCCAGATTGGATAGGCACAGTGGTGGTCTCTAACTTGGGACCA